>JAGFPH010004674.1:46434-71470 GCA_018207615.1 Philaenus spumarius
CGTCTGGCCCCCCCCCCCCCCCCCCCACGCTTCTCATTCCCTCTCCACCTCTCAGATCTCACTCGTAGATCTGATCAATTTCTAGAAATGAGTGAAGATTCTTAACGATAGACGGTAATTTACAGTATCAAAGACAGAACTGCCTCCATTAAAAATGATCAACTAATTAAAGCGGGATGTTTCATTCACTGATCATTTCTCAATAAAATGTAAAAGTGACTTATTTTCTAATTAAACGGAGGATGGATTTCTCTGATTCTATTGGAATCTATTTCAAGAATAATTTATCAATCTTAATCTAGATTAATAATGTTTAGTTTTTATACAATCCTAAATAAGGTGTAGAGATAATATGAAGGGTACAAGTTATAAAGGGGCTCGTTTAATGTTTTTTTTTCTTCAGAAAAGCAGTTTACAAACGCTATTACAATAACCCATCTGAACATGAATGAATTATTGAACAAAAATCAATTTGGTTATTGATACTGATATTGCCTATACCCTTCATATATAAGATGCAGAAAGTTTTTAAGTGTTGACGATAAAAGGGTATGTTTTGCAGTTATTCAGCTTTCAGAAAATCAATAAAGTAGAAATTGTTTCTTATAATAAAGCTTTCCTAAAACCTGAAAACATATATCACTTTAAGATTTTTCTAATTTTCCATATTGCTGTAATTTTTTTATACAGAAAACACAATCTCAGTAATTTAAAATTTTATAGTTTATGTAAGTTTATAAATGCCAGTTCCTAACATATTTTAACAGAGCTAATTTTTACCATAATCCCAGCTACATAAAACAATAATTTCTTCAAAAGATCCTGGAATTGACATGTTTTCAAAATTATTGCATAAAAAGTACTCATTCTTGTAAATTAAATATATGGTTTATGAGATATTTGTGTAAATCAAAAGTAGCTTTCGCGCTGCAATAAAAGGCATAAAATCATAATACAAAAATTGTGGTACCAATATGTTTCAAAGTTTGCCACCATGTCGGAAAATTTTTGTAAATTTTAAAAATAGTTGTACAGCCCATTATAAAATGGGAAACTTCACGTTTCCCAAACGTGAAACAACGCGTTTCTATAACCAAAATGTTGGAATAGTTTGAAAGAATCACTTGGTATATCCAAAGCAAAACTTGAGAAAGAGAAATACTATCTATACTAATATTGTAAAGAGTTAATTATTTGTATGTTGAGGGTTATATCTGAAACTACTGAACCAATTAAAAACAAATTTTTACTAATAAAAAAATCTACTTTATCCCTGAGTAAGATAGGCTAGAATTCATTTTGATTTAAGGTATGAAACGACCAATAAAACAATACATGTTAATTGATATACTTTGAGTAAAGCTAGAGAGCTGATATTGTGTACATTTCTTTCTTACAAGATACATAGAAAAGTTAACCAGTTTGCATTTTTTGACGTAATGCTAAGAGGTGAAAATGTGATAACAATATGCAAAACAATACAAATTTATTGTTATACTTTCCTGCTAGAGAGCTAAAAAGTTCTGCATTTCTTATAAGATACATAGAAAACCAGTTTGAATTTTGTAGTGTTGATTAAAACTGTATATCAACCCCCTAAAATAATAAATATAGATCTTGCTAACTTCCCACAAATCTAGATATTGGCACTTATACATTTTTAAGTGTTGTATAAGAAAGAAACATTAAAACACGTAATTGAAATATTTGTATCTAATTTGTGAATTGGGTAAAAAAAACACTTTTACAATAGAATTAATAACTTTTATACTTCACATGAAGCGGTAAATAAGAACAGTAATTAGTTATCATTTCGATTACTAGAGTCTAAAGGCTATTTCTTAAATGTTAATAAGAAATATTAAACAAGCGCATTTTTGTAACCTGTGACTAAGTTGCTTAAGGTAAAATATAGCTGCTACCTCTATATATTAAAATAATTTCTAATAATATCTATAGAGCTAGATAGCTGAAATTTGGTACGAATTATTCTTAAATTATAATACAAATACAACAACCAGTTGACTTTCGATTCCTTGCATCTAGGGGTAAAATTGTGCAATTACACCCATTACTTGACGGAGAATGCAGACTAAGATGTAATATTTTTAGTATAGTTGAACCGAAGGAAGGGATACGATGAAAACGCTTGTATATATTTGAACGAAACTGACTACCAGGTGGATTTTGGGCCAGGAAACTCAGATCTTATGTCGGATTTTAAAAAACAATTATTTATTATTGTGGTCGATATTAATTTTTTTTTACTTTTTCTTATTTTACAATACCACGGGTACCTGCTGGTATAATTTGATAAGTTACTATTATTACTAGTTTATATTTTACCATTTAAAGATTGAATTAAAATCATTGACGCTAACATACTGAATTTATATATAGAGAAAGGATTGTAGAATAGATACATTTGACAATGGTGGGGACCCACAAGCTTGAGAGCACAAAACAGATTCGCTACATTATTAGAAGGATTACACTTTCAAACTTAAAAACGTACAAACAACATTGAAACTAATCTACAATTCAAATAGTATAATAATACAAAATTGTGAACAGTTAAGATCAATTATATGAGGTAATATTTGTATTTAAGTACAAAATATTCGTGTACTTTTAAAATAATAGCTCGTTTTGTTTCAATAGTAATTACATAAACAATTAATTACCGGAAAATCAGGTCGGGCAAACTAATGGAAGACAATGATTTTAGACGTCAAAAAGAAACAGATTGTAAAAGTTTTGTTTTTATTGTAAGCATCCAAAACTGAATTTTCAATAAAGATCTGTGTTACGTACATTAATTTTCTTAATATCTATTTTATGACTCTGAATGTGAAATTGGATTACAAATCAAACTAGTAATCCCATAACTGAAAAGTCTGTAAAGGCACGTAACCATTGTTTAAATAAATCAACTTATGAAATCAAATAAAACTTAGAAATCAAGAAATGGGATTTTCAGAATATCTCATAGCAATTTTTATAAGGATTGGATGTAGAATGTGTATTATTTGTATTATAATATGTGTGTAAACTATGCAATAAAATATGTAGCTTATCAATAATTGTTACTTATGTGAAGGTTTTATAATTGTTGAAACAAAAGTCAGAGCTTAGAGTTAATGCAGGTGGTCAAGTGATATTGCGATATTGTACAGGGATAACTATTTTAGTTTCATTACTTGTGAAGTAGCTACTGAATCCTACTGATCGTGTAGGATCAATTGGTCCTTTTTACTTATCAATCTTAGGTTTGAAATTACTGAAGTGACCTTCGCTATCTGCATTGCTGAATCGACTCATTAATGAGATACAATATTCTAAAGCGAAAACCTTCAAATAGACTGGGCTTATGTTATAATGCAGGACGTATTATACAAGATCGAGGATGCGTATTGGTTGAATCTTTACAACTCTGTTCCAATACAAAGTCGTTATCATTAATGGCGGTACGTTTACAGAAGTAAGTGTTCTTATTCAGGCTTTGCAAAACCACACAAAAGCAGCTGAAAGGGTTTTGCACCTTACTCTACAAGTGTCACTGGAGCATCGATACTGCTTCCATTAATTAAAGTCAGCACTTGGTAAGATACTTCTAGCAAATATAACTTGTAGCACATTATTGGAATATACTTATTTAGAGCTAAGTTATTTTGTATCATAACGGCCTACATCTGACTATCAATAAAGCATACATACCAATTTTTTTCTATTTAAATGTGTTCGTTAATCTAGATATGTTATTAATAACGCCAGAACTATTTTAACTTGACTGCAGTACTCAGCTTAGCCGTATAATATAATACTAATTGAGGCGGGGAATAACAAAATATTACTTTTTCAAAATGGACAATTTTTACAAACGTTGGAAAACTGATAAAAAATAATACAATCAAGAGTTTTTGAAGTGTATGTAACATTCTATAAGACTTTAATACAATTAGTTAACATTTATCTATTCGTTAAAAGGGTTAAAATTACAAAATAAACTTGGAAAAGGATTTTTTGATAGCGTTTATTTAGATAGCTTTGTTGCAAATACTTGTATATTATGTCTAGAGGAAAAGAGCAGTTTTGAAAGGTAAAAGTGAATGGTTTATTAGGTCAACGATACAAACAATAGTATACTTACATACATTTGTTTGCATGATTAAAAAATTAATATAAAATATGAAATATTTGTGAATATAGGTTTTTAAAAGGTTAAAAACGTTTTTGTTCAAAGCACTAACGTTGTGTGGTAGGCTAATTATAATATTTTCCCGTTATGTAATCAGCTGATCAGATGTAATCATATAAAAGTTAAGATGAAAAAAGACCTCAACATAGTGTTTCTAAATGTAAACAAATATTATTAAACCCAAATCCATATTGCTTGGAAAAGGAGAGTGTTGGATAATCTTGATTTAATTCAATATGGCCTATATTGGAAAAGTAGAGTTTTGGTGCAAGTAGGGTACTGGAAAAGGAGAGTTTTTAAATAAATCACTGTTTTTCTAACCATTTTAAAGATGAAAAAAAGCAATTCAAGAAAATATTTAAACTGCAAAATACACATAAATTATATGCTTTAAAAAAAGGTGCAATTTTATTCACCTGTTATAAATCAATTTATTTACAAAAATAATTTTAAATTCATAAACGTCGAATACAACGTATTTCATACTACCGACACACTGCGAACTAAAACCGCGTATTGTAAGCAAGTCATTGTGTCATCAAAACTCCAGTTTACCCAGATTTTGTTTAGTGTTTGATCAATTCCGGCCACAATTTTGTAAACACATTTATCTCAATCCAGGTAACTTTCAAGTCATTGCTTTAGACAGTCTATTGACAGACTATTTTTACGTGTACAGATCTGAAAAAATATAAAATTATTATAAAATTGCTAAAACTTAAAAAGTCTTTGACATTTTAATATACAGTGGTGCAAAAGTCACTTGAAAGTCGGTAAAAAAATATTCTATAAAAATCAATTGACAGCAATAATTAGTACAATAGTTTTAGCTCGTGATGTTGGTATTACAAAATATTTGTAATTATGCTTTGTCAAGTTAGCAAAAACGCAAACACAACAATCGGTCCAGCCAGCTGTACACGTTTAAAGCTGTAGTTTCCGAATTGTTTTTTGTGTTAAACAGTTGTAACGTTGTTAACGAAAGAAGAAAGGATTTTCGCTTTAAAAGCGTGTTATAAAAGTGGTGCTACTGCAGTTATTAATGAAGGTTTAGATATTTTAATTCAAATCCACCCTCTAGGCAAACAGTGTACGCCATACGAGATAAATTTGAACAACATGGATCTGTTATGGACATACCAAGATCTGGACGCCCAATAACAGTCGTAACAGAGGAAAATAAATTGAGCCTATGTTTAGCTGACTCAAAGTCCACGATAACCAACCAGACGATAGCCTCTGAGCTGGAGTTATCACGATTGTCTGTGCAAAACAAGTTACACACACTTAAATTTAAAGTTTACATTCCACGTTTTAGTACATGGGCTACATAAAAATGACCCAGATCGACGTCTTTTGTGAACTGATGTTTAACGAACACTAACATGATCCTCAGATATTCAATACAATTCTATGGTCTGAAGAAGCCAAGTATAAGTTAAGCGGACAAGTTCACAGACATACAGTACTTACTGGTATACTGAAAATCAAAATCTTTTGCTAGAGCAACAACTCAATCAACCAGGTGTGAGTGTTTTTTTTTGGGGGTGAAATATCATAATTGTTGCGTACTTGGACCATACGTTTGTAAAGGACAGTGACGGGAGATAAATATTTGAATATGCTTCGAAATCACGAGGTACCAAAACCCATGACGTGTGCTGAAAAGTTTCAGGAAATTTACTTTCAACATGTTCGTACTCCACCACATTATGCCACTGCAGATTATTTGAATAAACTTTAAAAAAAAGAGTGATTTGTCGAAGGGCAGATATTGAGATGCCTCCAGGTTCACCATTCATCACACCAATAGATTGTTTCGTATAAGGTGTATTCAATGACTCTGTTTATTCTAAAAAGCCATAGACCATTGACGAATATAAAAAACTACATATGCGACGCATGCCATGATTTGAACAGTAGTAACGAACTATGCCGTAGAGTATGCAACAGTTTTCCCGGAAGACTTGAAAGATGCATTATTAAAAAAAGAAAACAGTTTGCAACAAAAAATAATTGTAAGTAATTGTAAGTATTGTTAGTAGATAAAGTAAAACCAGAACACAAAATATCACAACAAATACGTTTACTAACTCCAAACGTGTTTCAACGACAATGTTGCCATCCTCAGTGATGCTTGGGCTACAGTAACCAAACTATAACCATAGGCCAGTCGGTAGGGGTAATTTTAGACCAAACGTTCCAGTAACTTACAATACGGAGTCTCAGCTTGTTATCTTGAAAATGATTTGATCTAGAGCCACTTGACTTATCAATGGGTTTCTCGATTTTAGGAGTACCGGACTCACGAACTCATTTTAAACGGCTCCAGTTTAGAAAATTTTCAAAATATCAACCCAAAAGTTTTTTTTTAAAGTTAAACATATAGATGCACACAAGAAAACGGAGTATAAACCTTTTTTTATTATTTACTTTTAAAAGCACAAGTAACTTAAAAAAGTATAATTGTAGACCTTTTTAGATTTTTCATCAAAACGCTTGAGTTGATCAGCTGCAGATTAGTCAATTTTTAAAATATAGTTTTTAAAATAAGTGTATCGAAAAACAATTGTGTTTGTAACTTCTGTACCAATTTTTAAATCGATATGTTCAAAAATGTCGAAAATGCTGTCGTTGAATCCAAAAGAGTTATAGTTAAAACGAGATATATAAAACAGAAGACTATTTTAAAGCGGCTCGTTTTTAAAAATAACATGAAAAAATCGTTCATACTTACTAAGAATATTTATACTGGTGTATTCAACTTGTAAAACAAATTTGATGTTGATATTCCAAAAATTTACGAAAGTGAAATATATTGAAATTAGTTCGTGGGTCCGGTACTCCTAAAATAGAGAAACCCATTGATAAGTCAAGTGGCTCTAGATCGGGTCATTTTCAAGATAACAAGCTGAGACTCAGCATAAATGTTAAAAATGTATATTTGAACTCCTATGTCAAGTTTCAATTCGATATAATAAAATTCAGCCAATTTATAATGAGCCAACGCTTCATATATGAATGAGATTTCAAATTTTAGTGATTTCCCCTGCTACAAAATACATACATCCATTATCGATTTTTTCCAGACAAACCATTGGTCGGAGGAAAGAAATACACATGCCCTTTTTTATTGAAAAATACTTCCCCTACACGGGGGTAATTTTTATTTTTCTTTATCTTCATCCCAGCTCGAAATATTAAGGATAATCGAAAAAAAAATGTTTTTCAATTTTTTTTCGACTTTGGGAAATCGATAGACTGGTAAACTTTTTTTATGTTAATCTACATACTTTAATGTACTTATAAAAAAATTCAGCCGTATTCCAAATTACTGGTAGTTGTAACCTACACCGACTGGGCTACTACATTTGTATTTGTGGTTAGATTTTGTGTTCATGTTTTATTTTATCTATTTACTGTCTCACAAGTCAAGCTCAATAGTTATTTATATTGTCTGTAATAAGTTAAATAAATTCAGTATTTGCTGAAGCAGTGTCAAGTGAATTTTGCGGCACTCTGTATTTTAAACAAAAGTGCAAATTATTTTTATTTAAATCTCACTAGTCATATAAAACCGCTAAACAACTTCAGTCTGATTCGGTTGGAAATATTTCTTTTCAAATATATTGAAATTACTTGCTCAGATAAAATAAACAAATCAGGTGTTTTATCTGTGGAATAAATCTGAGAGACTTTAATTTATTTCCTGATCTTTCTAGAAGCATTGCTGTTTACCACTCCCCTCACTTCACTTTAGTTAGTTATGGATCCTATACAGCTACATGCTATGTATGTAAGTCTTACAAATTCGAATTTAAGGCTTTTCCTGTTTGACGAGTTAGTTTCATATCCATTATAATTAGTTTCGGAATATAACAAACATAGTTACATTGTTCAATAACACTCCTAATATGAATATGAAATTTGAATGAAACAATTATACTCATCGGCTCTTCAAATTAAACACAGTTTTCAGAATTATCTGTGGCTGCAGTTGTGTGGTTTTGAAACAAGTTAAGCTGAAATGTTAAACTGACAACAAGGATGTTAAATAATATTAAATCTCTTATTGAAATTATTATCATTATGGATCAGGCTACGCATCACTAAATTTATTGACAAGGTTTACTTAATCATTTCAAGAGTTGGTAAACATGTCTAGCTTAAAGTTAAAATAAGTTCAACATTTACCTAATGTTATTATTATTAAGTGCTAGAATACTATGTAGTTTGCTTCTAAGTTTATAAATTGTTGTATTATCTCAGTTTTTAACTTTTAAAGCGAATAATATTTTAACTTTTTAGCTTGTTCTTTTCAAATGTTTACCACCATCATTGCTGACATCTTTCAACATTACTCAATAAACAACTCAATACAAATAAATCATTCTGACGCATTTGCATGTAAAAATAATTTATATTAAACTTATAAAAAATACAATATTAAAAACAATAATTATGAATGTACAAATAAACTTTTAAACTTACATTTACAGTTGAATTGAATGTTTATAAGTATAACATATAAATCAAAGATAATAATAATCGGTACTAGAAACATACTTTCTCACAAACATATTTACATTACTAAACAGATTCACTGTGACTTCATAAGTGTATTAAAATAGGAGGGGGGGAGGGGTGGTTCATTAAAGTAGGAGAGTATCTAATAAATATTATTACTATTAGCAAGAGAGAAAACTATTCGATCGATTTCAAACAAATTTGCACCAAACATGTAAATTAGGCCTGTATAGATGCACGAAAAAAGATTTTGCAAAATTTAAAAAAGCAACCCCCTTTTTCGCCAAAAATCCCAGAAATCAGTTCAGTTACTATTATTAGCTAAACGAAAATGTTTAGAAAGAAGCGTACTAACAAACATTGAGGTCTACAATACACATAAGCCAAATTTTATCAAAATCGTTAGAGAAGATTTTAGTAAAAAAATTATAACTGGTTTTGGTTTTTTAGCCAAAAGATGGTTGTTTTTCAAAAATTTTCAAAACATTTTTTCGTCCATCTATACAGACCTTATTGATATGTTTGGTGCAAATTTGTTCGAAATCTATCGAGTAGTTTTCTCTCTAGCTTTGTATACATACAGACAGATACACAGACAGACATACAGATATACAGAATGACATTTTGTAAAAACCATTTTTTTGACTCAGGGCTTCAAAAACGGATATTTCCACAAAAATCTCAAAATCATTTTTTTTTTGCGATCACTATACTTTCTCTATACTATAGTATTTATAGTGAGAAAGTAAAATTGGTTAAATTTAATTATTTGAAAATAAAATGAAATGTTTCATGGCACTCTGTCTATGCGATGGAATAACTACTGTACTTTTAAAATTAAATAATAATCCACTTACTTTTTCTATATTCTCAAAAACGCCCCAACAAATTTTACTTAAATTTCACAATTTACACATATTAGTACCAGGATTAGAGAATATGGTCTCTTCAAATAAAAAGATTTAAATGGGGTAGCTAACCGTATGCAATAAAAATAAATTGCACTAAATTCCTACAAACTATAAATCTAAAATCTATACATAATTAATTTGCTAGGGGTTATTTTGTGAGTAGAACTCCTCCTAGAGTTTTTAACCGATTTTGATGTTTTTGATGTCATTTTACAGAGCTCACTCTGAAGTTGTGCTTCCCTTAAAATGAGCTCAATGTATGTTAAGGGCTTCGACCCAGTGGCCCTCAAAGTTGCCATGTTAATCTTATGGAAGGTCAACTCTGTCTACGTTGTTTCATTCTAATTCGAATTAAATAACTTAAAACACTACAAGAATATCGTGTTTAACATCGGCTAAGACTTTACAGTTTTTGCTAATTGGGCAAGTGCTAATACTACAAGCTTTTGCTTAATTTACATCCATCACTTTTCATTTTTATATAAAGTCGTCTTGATTTTCTCAATTTTAAACTTGTGTACATGAAATCACTACTTCACATTTAAAATAACGAAAAGACGGGAAAATCATTAAAAATACGCCATTTTATGTTTGTTAAAAGAAGTTCTTTTCTCATTGTTTCGTTCCGTTAAGTTTTCAAGTGCCGTTGGAAAGAATAATATGAAACTTCACACTTAATGACAACAGTTGAATATCCACGACTGAGTTCACCTAAAGTTTCACAACATTGTTTTCTAGTTATTGTTTTGCTTCAGTTACCAGCATACTAAAATGTTATTCTTGCAAGTGCAGTTTTCGAGAAATAAAAAGTCATAAATACTTTATTTTAATGAGATTCCAAATACAGTAAATATGTAATTTCGAATTTAATCCTAGAACAAGAAGTAAGGATTGTGGATAAAAATGTACTTGTTTTACCGTACTATATAATTCAGTAATGTATACCGAAGCAAAGTTGCCAAAATACGACACTGTTTGAAGTCTTTCAGTTGAAAAGATTAGGTTTTATCACCAATTTACCTTTACTTCTACCAATGAACATTGTCTAGAGGAAAATATAAGAATTGTGATTAAAAATTAACATTACAAATTAAAGGCTTCCATTTTTATCACAATTTATTAAAATCTATAATAATGTTTTCAAATTTAGTTTATAATTAAAATATTAGTATTACCACATTTATATTTAGTAAATAAGATTTAGTCTAGTAATTTTTAAAGAATCCTTACTACAATATTTGTTTTGCGGAAAAAAATTAAACTTTAGCTTACATTCTTATGCATCAGAGTATGATTCAATAACATCACAAGTAATAAAAGAAAATTTGATATTTTTGAAGTGGACACAAAAAGTTAAGTTGGAGGTTAACGTTTAAAAAATAATATCATTATTACGAACATTCAAAGAAATACAATTAGAGATCAATGATGGAAAAGGGAAATCGTAATTACGTAAAAAAAAATAGTTTCATATTTAATTAAAAGAATTACTTTATAACAAAGAAAATGCTGTCTTTTAAATGATTTGTCCATTGTTGTCTAATTTGCGTAGTACTTAAATGTTTCTTCAATAATATCAAATATTAATTATAAATTATAATTAGTTTATGTTAAAATAAAATGCTTACTTTTTTCTAGCTGGCATAATTACCTGGGGACAAGTGATTTACTATATTACTTTAAAATAATAATATGTACATACACGTTATTCCTGTATCAAACAACTGTACATCGGGAGTGGCGGCGGGGCACCTCCTCGCGCTCATTTAAAAAACGATTTCATAATGATGTAGTCATTTTATCACAAATTGGTGAATTGGACAGATTAGATCAATTCATTGGCTACAACTTTCCCGCTGGAAGTTTGTTTATAACCCCAAAAAAATATGTCCTCGCTTAGTAACTTTTCCATGTCAGTCTGTGATAATTCTCAAATATTTTCAATTATTAAAATTCGAAATACCTGTTAAAATAAAAGTTTTTTATACTGTTAGAATCCGTACTTTATGTAGATTAAAAATATCTAAATTTTATTTGACTGAAGCCTTTCCATGGAGTTACAACAGCGATTTAACGATAGCGCGCACATTACTGAAATATTACCAGCTGGTGTGTGTCAGCATGGTGACGTCATAGGCGATCGATACTGGGTCACCGTAAATGATCAAAATGGTATAGCCCTTGCTATAGAGCCCTGGTACAAGACAGGAAACTATTCCCTCCGCACCAGTTCCGATTTAAAGCAAAGAAGAAGGTCAAGAAGGTATTTCTTGATGTGGCTCAAGCTTTTGATAAAGTTTGGCATATGGGACTGAATTATAAAAAAGACCTTCCCAGACAGTATTTTGAAATTCTCAATTTTTACGTTGCAGATGGTACTTTCGAGTTAGACATGACAAGTAGTTTTCAGGATTGAAAAAAATAACAACAGGAGTGCCTCAGGGAAGTGTCCTTGGGCCAACTCTTTATTTACTATTTACCCGGTATATACTTCAGGATAATAATACTACCATGGCAACCTTTGCCGACGCTAATGCTATCTCAGCTGTTGGATGAAGACTTTGCAACGGGTTAACTACAGAGAGTGGTAGATAACGTAAATGAATGAACCAAATGCTATCGCATTAAATTAAATTATTTCACCAATAAAAAGCCAGCTCTAATAGCGCTAGTAATAAGTGAAAATATTAGCCCATTCAAATACTGCGAAGTATCTTGGCATGACCCACGATACCAAACTGAAGTGGAAGGAACATGTAGAGAAAAAGAAAGACGAACTAAATTTAAAATATAAGCATCTCTACTGGCTGCTAGGAAGAAACTCGGAGACTAAGATTTACACAGATACCTCAAAATGAATTTATTGAAAGAAGATATGAAGAAGGTAGCGCTTAGGCATAACCAACGTTTAAAAGCAAATCTTAATCAAGCCATGAAGACGATGACTGACATTAACGATGTTCAATAGAACCGAACTTAATAGAACGAAATTTGTTAAATGTTTAAACAATTATATTTCACAATATAACTGTTCTCAGTATTGTCTATTTATGAGTATGCCTCATGAATTATTTCACAAACTTACACCGTAAACAAATGGATTACCGCATAGACATACATACTTTATAAAAATATTGTTTGAACGAAATGCTACTTCGAATGCTGTACTTTAATAAAAGTATATAAACCTAACTTTTTAAATATTACGAGCCTTTATATTATATAAAATTTTTTTCCAATCTTGAACTTTTCGAATTTTAAACATATCAAGTTTTTCTCTGTTGTAGAGTTCTAAAGTGTCATTACAAAAGTATATAAAACACAAAATTTCTAAAGTGCAATTATGTTTTATAATCAAAGTCGTATTCTCAATGGAGCAGACAAAGTGTTCAAAACACATTGTGTAGTTGTTATTATGACCTTGAGTTAGAGACACACTTCAATTTAATGCTTAAAGTTTGCAGCATTGTAAAAATATAAAAGAACTAGATGTTGTTATAGCTAAAGCTTAAAGGCCCCACAGTCTAAGCAAATATTAATGGACCATGTAAAAACATTCACTAAATATGACATATTGACAACAGTTTTAGCGGAAAACTATATTTTTTTATTGAAATTATCAGCTCATATAACTGCAAGTAGTGTATATTTGTTTATTATTAATTATAATTAGGTAGAAATAATTTAGGCAAACCTAATATTCTACTGTATTGAATCATTTTAGAATAGATATCATTTATTTGCTCAAACAAAAAATCTAATTCAGATAGTTTTACACTCACATTTCAAAGTCATTTGCATTTACTTTGGCTACGGGAATTAAATACGTAGTGGTTTTGGTATAGTTTTCATTAAAGCAGCATTTATAGCAAACATTTAAGAGATTTTCATTAAAATTTATAGACGATACTATTTAAAAATGGAAATTCTACAAGCAAGACACGAGATGACAGCTAGGTTAATGTGTGCATCGGTCGCAATAATATCTATATATACAATAATACTAGCTGGCCCAATCCGGCTTTGCACGGATAGACAAATCAAACTTAAGTGTATATAAAAAAAAAAAAAAAACATTAATAAATATATTATACTATGTATTTCTTATGGGGATTTTTAGTAACTTTGAACCCCCCATTTAAATTTTTAAGAAGCTACATTCCAAATTTCATTCCAATCCTTTCGGTGGTTTTTGAGATTTTGTGATAAGTGATGGTATTTGGATTATGTATAAAGATTACTAAGTAGTTCTGAGATCAGTAGACCTCGCTTGTTGAAATAACAAATGGTAGTTGGTAAAGGACTACAACTCAGTAAATGCGACGCAACGCCAATCGGGCTCCTTATCTCGGATCCCCCTCCACAACTCACTCACAGTCACAGCAGCCACATTACAATAACATTGACGTAGCGCAGGAAAGAGCAAGACAACAGGTAGTGGTCTTTTTCTCCCTCTCCATAAATTTATAAGGTTTTATGAAGATACCAAACGAATAAACGTTCAAAAAACATGGTTAAAATACAAAAACTTGGACGATTTTTAACAAATTTGAAGTTTGCCTCCATTTTGTGAGCTTACCGTTAGAGATACGGAAAAAATAAAGATATCTATTTAGTAGAACATCAAATTTTCTACCCGCAAAATATTATTAGTTTTTCAATTCGACTTACGGTTAAGCCACAAAATAGCTTTGGAAAAAATCTTACACTAATAGAAACGGTGCGGCCACAATTTTTATTTTATTTAAGTTGTTAAAAATGAAAAATGGGAAAGACCGTATATATACATCGCTCGGCCTAGGAATAAGGAACATTCATGCAAAAAATCACGACAATCGGTCAAGGCGTTAGGCCATAATCGTGAGACAGACAGTCAGACAGATAGACATAAAGACGAAATGCCGAATAGTCCTAAAACGGAGTCCTCGCTTCGTTCGGTCAATAAAGAGGTAAGTTTGTTTGTATGTAGGGGTAACCTCTGGAACTACTGAACCAATTAAAAAAAAATTGTTTGACTAATAAAAAGCTACACTATCCCTCAGTAAGATAGGCTATAATAAATTTTGATTTAAGGGTTGAAACAACCTCTATTTTTCGATTTATTTCTTACAAGATACATAGAAAAAGTAAACTAGATTTGCATTTTGCCGCGTGCTGCTAAGTGCTGAAAATGTGATAACAACCCCTAAAACAATAAAAACTAGTTGTTATATTTTCTTTAAATATATATTAAGCTGAAAATGTTTACATTTATTTCTCACAAGGTACATAGAAAAAGTGAACAACCCCTATAAAAAAATGTTGATTGTTATACTTTCCTTAAAACTATAGAACTGAAAATTTGGCACTTATTAATTTAAAGTGTTTTATAGAGAAATTAAATAAATAATAACACACGCAATTTAAATAGTTGCGTCTAATAGGTGGACTGCGGGTAACAACCCCTTTACAATAAAAATACATTGTTATACTTCCCATGATTGACACATTTGTTTCGTAAGTAGTAATCTGTTTGCGTTTCCTTCATCGCGGAGCCTTCTACTATGAAATAAAATGATTTATTCATTGATTAACTGATAACTATATTTGAATAGGTAGAATATAAATAACTAAATGTCATTTTCAATTTTCTTTTTTCGACCCTTGAAAAAGCTCAGTGGCAGAAGTGAAAGTAAATTGGTACTTTGCTAATGGACCGCCATCTTTTCATCTCGCCGACTTTCTCCCAAGAAGGCAAATATTGTGTCTTTGAAAGCTGCACTTAGGATAATGAACTAAGCGGCTGCTTTGTTTGGATTTGTTCTGCCCGCAATTAGTTTTCTTTATTTATGAAGTCTACTGAACACAATTAATGTTTTTCATTTAATTACAAAATTATATACAAAGATTTTCATGAAAAAGAGAAACTGTCGAACTACCCGCCTTTCATATTATAACTAAACAAATGATTTAAAAGTAATCATAAATAAATTTAAAAATTAAATACCTGAGATTACCTGAATTACTCTTAAAATTTCTACCTACATTAACTATTGAAATAATAATATTCCTTCACAATTAATTACAACACATAACAACACAATTATAAAGTAAATATCATCCACATTTTAGCAATATGCACATTTTCCACAAAAAATTATTATTAACACTATTGTAATTACTTGTAGATACAAAAAAGGACACTCATGGGTGCTTCTCACTGCAATCCCCGAATTTGCTCATAATTTAATGAGCGAAATCACTCCTAAACTGTATTTCATTGGACGGATGATTACTTGGTATTCTTGTTAGTAAACTTATTGTATTTGCGCCAATAAATAAATACAGCGTTTTTTCTAACAACTTTCTAAATATTGTATTCACGCCTATTTTTAATTTATAAAAAAATACAAACACAACATATATTTTTTTAACTGTCATAAACTAACAGTACATTAGTCGTTATATTTCAATAGCAAATGTTGTTACTTGGATAAATAAGTGTTTTCAAAATGTAACTTAATGTTTGTATAAAGTTTTGTATTGAATACTTCTAGACCTTTACAAGCCAGACTTTAATAAATTTGGTGCCGTTGAAATGGGTTTCGTTAAGTATATCAGGAAAAAATAAAAAATAAATCAATTTAAGAAGAGAAAAAAACAAATGTAAAAACTTTTAATTTACTAATTTTTAACAGTATGCAGGTTGTTTTGAATATTAATTATGAAAAGGTTAAACAATTTAGCTTATTGAGAATTATTAGTATAATCAAGAAAGTCTTTTTAACGAAATCTAAATTATTTAGTACCACCCCTTTAGAACTCTAGAAATATGCATTCCATCAGAATATCTATCACCCATATACAGATAAATAGTGATTCACAAACTAATGAATATAATTGCAGGACTAACATTTTATTTAAATCGAAATGTGCTAAAACGATTGATGTCTATTTAGTATATTTATTCCATTATGTATTTCCACAAACAAAAATATATTCCTTTGAACTGGAAAAGATACACCATTTTTATTTTTCTATTTATTTTTATATTCTCTAAAATGTCAACTAATATTCTTTATTCATTGCAAAATAAATATTTTTACAAAATATAGACAGATAACAGAAAATACAATATAAACATGATTTATTCGTAGTTATCAACAACTTTTATTTGTTTTCTATTAACTTAATTTAAAATTTATTCTGGAAATAATTAGCAGAGCTTGAAAAAAATTTACTTTCTATGCTTTTTATTTCTTTTGACATTTTTATAGCTTGCAATTAGCAAGAATTATAATCATTCCCCAAATTTAAATATCATTTAAATATTTATTATTTTAATATATGTATGGAGAATGCTGATTTAGAAGAAAATGTAAAATTACCAATCAAGAGAAAATTCGACTTTGAAAGACGACAAACTAAGGATCATAAAAGGGCTCCTTTTTCTTTTTAAGTAAGAAACTATACAAAATATATTTATTGCATCAAACATTGTTTTACAGTCAGTTAAGTAAAATTAAAATAAAAACCCCGGACATGAACTTGTTAAGTGTTTATCAACACTTTTAAAGTATTCATTTTAAATTATAATCCATGGCTATTTAACTATACATAAATGGCTTTTAACTAGTGATATATGACTTTTTATGTCACTTTAAAAAAGAATTAAACAATTTTAGCTTTATAGCTTGTAGGAAGTTAGTTCAATTTATATTTATTGTATCCGGGTAACAACCCCAATTCAACCCCTTAAACAATCCTGGTATTATTATGGATAAACTGTGAAATTTTAACTGACGTTAGTCGAATTTATAAGTCTTGAGAAGACAAATTAACTTTATTTTTATGTATATATGGGGAAATAAGAAGAAGAATATATTTTTATGTAACGACCAATTCCATAGTTTTGTAGGAAATGGTTTTGTAATTTTGGCATCGTTTTCAATCAATTCTTGAGTAATGATCTAAAATAATTTTAATAAGCAAATTTCCGCCCTTAAAACCAGAAAATCAATGAGCTTGCCTTAGCTTCAGCATCCTTAGTTTTCTAAAGACTGGTTTCTTAAGTGTAAAAATTGCGGAAGGTGAATCGGATTTTACCTCCACGCTTTTTCCGACACGCTCTATTCCGCCACCCTCTACTAATATATTACACATCTGTATATAGCAGAGAATATATTTTACTTGGTAATACCTCTGAAATGGACATTGTGTTTCCTCATTTCGTAAGTTGTGTTAAAATAGTTTACTTAGTAATAATTCTTAAATAGACATTGTGCTTCATCATTTCATAAATTGTGTTTTTATTCAATATTTTCAATACTTTTGAATCAGAAAATCGCCAAAGAGGTTTCCCCTTGTGGTCTTAAGCACACCTGGATTTTTATTTACAACAATTTTTGTATGAACTCAAGACATATATTTCAATTTGTCTTCTGTGATTGGCAAAAAATTGCAACGTAAATAATGTAACATTTACTTATTTCAAATATAGTATTTTAAAGAAATAAACTATTAATAGTGGTAACTAAATGTATCTGTTATACATGTGTGACTTCATTCTGTGTGTTTATTACGAGTTTCGAAACATATGTTTCATGTTTTTTAGTATATCTGATGATGAATCATAGGTTTCGAAAAGCGTAGGCTTAATATATACGCAGAACGAAGACACAAGACTGATAACAGGTAAATTTAGTTATATCTATTTGTGACTTACAATATTACAGTGAGCGTAAATATTTGATTCTACTGATATGTTTTAAAAGGTAGTGTATTTTAATTTCTTTAGCTTACGATAGTTCGGGGGAGCAACAACAGGGGTAAGATCTGAAACACTCAGAAGTCTCCCATACTTTGTTAAGTGTTTACTACTTAACGATCTTTTGTTTTCAAACAGATAGGTAAAATGGAGTAAATTGGAATTAATGATAATCAAATAAAATATTTGAAAGACTCGGGATGAGTCTCCTGCAATTAATTTGCGTTTGCTTGGAAGTTTTACAGCCTAATATCCAAAACGTAGGCCTACCTAATATGACAGTCTAATACATCACTTGATTGTAAAATCCGAATAAATCTGCTGTTTTGACTTTGAATAAATCCCAGTAAACCTGAGAGTCGAGTAGATAAATTCGCTGACCTTTGCTGAATCATTGCTTGTTACCACACCCTCCACATGGTCCAATTAGTCAATGAGTCATAGGTAACTAACACTGATGAAAATGATTAAATTAGTTCAAGAAGAATAAATGTTTGCGTATAAGCTTCAATTAAATATTATTTACTCTTGAAGCTTTTACACAACAATACAAGATTAAACGGTTTATTTTCATTTACACATGATCAGCTGTTTTATTGATGGTTTTCAATGCAGTATTATGGGGAAATTTCATTACTGGTTTCGTGTATTTAACATAATGTCAACAAAATACCCACTTTTTATATTCAGAACATATAAAAAATTTATTTTTATAATTAAATATTGAACTTGATTTGTAAGAATATATACTTGATAGAATAAAATTTGAACACAAAATCTCACAACTAGTACGTTTATGAACTCAAAAGCGTTTCAACGACAACGTCGCCATCTTCAGTGATGCACGAGCTACAATAGTCAAATTATAACTCCTAACTATAACTGTAACTATTGCAGGTCGTGCATCACTGAAGATGGCGACTTTGACGTTGAAACGCGTTTGAGTTAATAAACGTGTTAGTTGTGAGATTTTGTGTTCAAAGTTTGTTCTATCAAATTCATTTTTATTAAGAAAATAAATGTAATACCGTAACGTCCAATTTCCTCGTGTGTGTTAAAAGGGAGATATGAATATTGCTGTTATTGAAACTTGGCAACGTTGCAGTAATGATTTATGTAGCATCTAAAGCGTATTTTGTAGAAGTTTATAAAATAAACTAGGAGGTACCCGTGGCTTCGCACACTGTTCAAAGTATCGCCGCATAGTAATAAATGTTTATTGTTTCAGGGGTTGTTATTACACTTGCACCCCTTAGCAGAACGCTATAAAATGAAACTATGATTTACATAGTATATATACGTATTGTTAGAAATAAATGCACAAATTTCTAGCTCTCTAAAATAATAGAAAGTGTAATATTTAATTAATGTGTATTGTTTTTGGGGTTGTTGAATTTTCACCCCTTAGCACTACACTAAAAAATACAAATATGGTTTACTTTTTATATATATCTTGTAAGAAATAAATGTACCAATTTCCAGCTCCCTAGTCTTAATGGAAGTATAATAATAAATCTTTATTGTATTAGGGGTTGTTTCAACCCTTAAATCTAAATGAATCTAGCCTATGTCTCATTCCAGGTCATGATCTATTGTGTGTTAAATTTCATTCAAATCCATCCAGTAGTTTGTACGTGATTGAGTAACACACACACAATTCGACAGACACCATTCGATTTTTATATAATATGTAGTATAGATTATTCAAACATACAAATTGGAAATACAAACAAATTAAGAAAAAAACGAAAGTATAAAATAATTATAAGATGTTTAAAAGTATTAAATTGGCTGGGGGGATACAACAGAATAAATATGCCGCACAGAAATTTAGGGGTCTGCACAGTTGATTTTTCCAACTTTAATAACTTTTATAACTTCAGAATTACTAAAACAATCACCCTTTTGATAATATTTACAGGAATTAACTTTTAATTTAAATTATTTGTAAATATTTTCACCAACTTGAAGTCATTTCGTTTAGATTGGTGTATATTCCGAAGTACACTTATTTTGTTCGTTTAGTCCAAACATAAATACACTGGCAAAACTTTCACTATCTTGTTCAAACATGTTTTCTCTCTCTCATAATTTCTATAACTGTAAGCGACTGTTCCGGATAGTGTTTTATACTCAGTAAAAAGTGTAGTTACTTGATATTTAAAACAAAAATACATTTAACATGCTCACCAGTAAACGCAATAGTACTACGAGATATTTCAATAATTACAAATTTGTTCTTGAAGCAATACATTTTGAACACATAGTATATAAATATACTTATATCAGCATTATGTCCGTTAATCTGTAACCACGTAGTCATAGTGCATTTACTTGATCAGCTTTCGCAATAATTGCATCGTAGATGGAGGAAATTTCAAACATAGAAGTAGACGGAAGAGATATTTTTTTAATTTCTCTACTCCTTTTTGGAAAATAAAAAAGTTGATTATTGTTACAAATATTATTTTTAAATTACATGAAATATGTAATTTAAACTCTCCATGCTCCATGCAATATGAGGAAAATTATGTTTTAAATCTCTGATAATATAAATGGGTTTTTTTCTGAAATTAATCAAACAAAACACACCTAAATCCAACGTAGTATTTGATATATTACATTTTTAATAAATAATAAATGCGATAATAGTAATAAATCAGTTTAGCTTCTAATCATCACAATATTTTACTACTTCGGTAACAGAGTAGTCAACAACCAAAACTTAAAAACTATAGCCTTTAAAAACTTTTAAGTTTAAAATTCACTAAAGTGATTCCACTTTTAGAAAAAATAACAAGAGAGAAAATATGTTTTAAATATTACCCTCAGTGTTACTGGGGTTAAGTATTACAGATGATGGGTGAAATCAGCTGTTATACTACTATATGTTACTCTCGTACTTACGTACGTATGTACGTACGGACGTACACTCGCTTTTATAGGAGTTGATTTTTTGTAGTATGAAAGTGTTGTTTGTAACTTTTACATAAAGTGTAAAAAATAAATAAATAAATGTACGTACGGATGTACACTCGCTATTATAGGAGTTGATTTTTCGTAGTATGAAAGTATTGTTTGTAACTTTTACAGAATTTGGCATTAAGAGTTTCCCACGAATTTAGCTCGGCTTCACCTCGAACGTAAAACACGATGGCTCACGGGAGAAGATTAATTTTTATATTATTAATGAAATGTATTATTATACATTTTGTAAAATAACTCACAGAGCCATTATTCGTGGCATTTATATACAATTAAAATGCAATTAGAAAACATATTGTTAGTACTTAGGAGTAACTATTACGTACAGATCACGTGGTATCCTGCAGTCACGTTGGAGTATAATATGCAAGTAACTTTTCACGCCGATGGTTCTTGCTGTGGGTAAGAGCGCAACCATTGAATTTATATTGGAAATTAGGGTTAAATTTACTGCAGTTTAGTCTAAGCTGTCGACTAACACATAGTAAGGGTCTCTGGAGAATTTCTGTTCCTTTGTTCGTCGGTTTTTCTTATCCTTCTTTATTGCAAGGGTTTTACCATAAACACAAACAGTAATTATTTCCTTAAATTAGATTTTTGTACACAAGTCTCAGAAATTTCAGTTTTAACTAGAGACTTTAATAGTGTACAAAGTTAATTCTATGAGGACCACTGAGTGTTTGCACGCCAACCTCTGTCATTGTACAGTATAATTTGCCAATTTCAATAGGGCCTAGGCCATTTCTTAAAACTGATGTTAAGCTTTTATTACAAAAATACAGAAAACGAAATAAAACGTTTCATGTTTTAAAAATCAGATGTCATTTGTAGGAGCCAAATAATAATTTTTGTGTGTCTTTGTGTTAGCTTTTCATTTGCTACGGCAACAGTGTTTTCAGTACACGACTTTGTTTTTTGAAGAAAGAAATAATTTTTATAACGCTCTTTTTTAGAATTCTACTAAACTAATTAGGCCTATAAAAAACCTGGTATTTTTTATTGCAATTTATTGTTGACTACTTAAAAAAAAATAGCCAAATAATTTACTTTTGGAAAATGTACACTTGTTGAAACACTATTAACTAATACTATAAAATATACAAAGTTCGTAGACTTTTTTGTGTTTTCTGCGAGAAAATTTTATTTTTATTTATTATTTTAGAATATACACACGAAAAACTATTTAACGACAACAAATTTATTAAAATAAATTCCGTAGAAAGAAACTCTTTTTCTTGTATAAATATAAGATTGTACAAGTCCCATATTTTGGTTGTATCCGAACTCCTATTTGGAGCAAGAAGGTGGTAGATAGATCCGTGAAACGTTCGTAGGTGGAGCTACCTACGGTAATTCGTGCCAAAACTCAAATGACATAAATTCACGGATTTCTGTAAAAACATTAAACCCAACCGGATCGTTTTAATATTTAAAGAAAAACACGTGTTTGATAGGCAAAGGTACGTTTATCTGTGAATACCGTAGCGAAACTGGAATTTTATTCTTTAGACGATAATATGCACAAAATAATATGTATTCTCATAACAAAACAGCAAATGTAATAGCTTTCTAATAAGATATCATATCACTTTATTTTTCTAATATTATTATTCATTTTTTTATCGAGTAATAATGAATTAAGTCTGTGATTTCTCATAATTTAGTATTTAAGTAAAATAAAAATATCCACGTTTCATAAAAATGAGAGACTATTAGGAAAATCTTATCGGAGAAACGTAAATACGCTTACATTATTGAAACGAAGAGAGAAATTAGTTTTATATTTTATTTTCGGACAATCATGAATGCGGAAACTTACTCTTTAGTAGTCCTACTGTACAACCAATCAAAAGCTTTCCATTGACGGGTCTATCACCCTCCTACGCCCTATAGAAACTCTGTATATGGAGTTTATCAGTACTTCATGAAGAAAATAGTTAAAAACATCAAATTATAATTAAATTAGGTCCGCATTGACGTTATAAATACATTTGGGAATAGTGAATTAAAATTTGAGACTTTTATTTATCTCCATAATGTATTATTGCCTAGAGAGAGTAGAAAGTTATATTACATTTCTTAACGAGCTTTGGCAGTTTTAATTGAACTATCGCAGCTCAAAAAGTACGACAATGTATTTAATTGTGTTATATTTTGTATAAAATACATTATTCGATGTTTGGCACGTTATAGTTATCTGAAAAAAACAGCCAACAATCTAAACGTGAATTTATAATTTGTCTAATGGAGTGGTTACGGAATTACATCAATTTTTACACAAGGGAAATGCAAAAGGTAAACAATATGAATGTTGAAATACTTTGTTTTATTAAACACAGTAATTTAATTTAGAAGATAAAAGAAACATTTCATACAGGATTAGAAAGTTGAGTGTTATATTTGAGACGTCGAGCGTGTGATATTTCGAATGGGCCTACGTGCAGGGGGTTTACACTCGCATACAAATGTGTGATTTAGTCATCCCGTGTGTTGTAGAAATAGGTATTTTAAAGCATATATTAGAACTTTAATTTAATTTAAATACAACAGCTGGAGGAGGTAATAACGGCTGGGAAGGTCATAGTAATAAATCTAATTACACATTGTTACAATTTCATTGTTGCATTATGATATTTAATCCTATTTAAATAATTATGTTTTATAAAAATGTTGCCGGAAACTTAGTTGACGTTATACACTCTCACAAAACCAATAAATCATTTAAAATTCGTGTAAATGTCCTTATAAATGTGAAACTACTTGTACCTGGCTTTAATGTTATGTAATATTTCATCTGGAAGGT
Organism: Philaenus spumarius; assembly: GCA_018207615.1. Lineage (NCBI taxonomy): Eukaryota > Metazoa > Arthropoda > Insecta > Hemiptera > Aphrophoridae > Philaenus > Philaenus spumarius. Next base: position 70,605 of record JAGFPH010004674.1, read on the forward strand.
ACAGTTGGCTGGGTGTTTCACGGGAACCCTGACAAACTTCAGGACATGGTTCCTTGTATCAAAGGAAGAAAAAAATGTTATATAAACATAGGTCCCAAACCCATTTTTTCGTACTTATAGCTGACATTTTTTTTAAAGATTTCCATGTAGTTCTAGTGTTTTTTTGTACCTCTAGACAAAAATTGAGTAGAGATATTGTGTTAAAACTTATACTGGTAGTTGGAGCAGAAAATTCTGCAGACATACCATTGTTTTTTAGTCAGAAAATAACAATAATTATTCGGTGGTTGCCTTCCAAATTGTAAAATTAATTTAAAAAATTAAAGCGTAAAAAATTTTTTTTTTATTTCACAAGCTCTTATGTAAAAACTCCTTCACAACTTGGGCTGCAACCTTACCAAAAGTTGTCAAATTTTATGTAGAATAAGATTTTTTGTTTGATTTTTCAATATAAAATTGGTAACAGAAGTAATTGATATGCATATGTAAAAAGTGTATTGGCCTTATTTTCTAAATCCAACCACTCCCTTAGTGTTATTTATTACTATTAATTAATACATGGTTTCAAGCTGGGTATACAATCACTAATCAGCTGTCTTTAGTCAGCTGATTGACCCCATTGTTGACAGTTTTTATTGGTAAACAATATTTTAGCACTAGCTTTCTTTACAATAACAATCATTTCAAAATATGTTTAGGTCTACTAATAGTGAGTAAGCTGATATGCACATTGTGTACGGCTTTTGTAATGGAAGTTCAAGAGCAGCTGTTGTTGAGTATGGCAGAAGATTCCCCAACAGGCGTGTACCTAACAGGCAAGTATTTACGGACATACATAACCGTTTGAGTGAGACAGGTTCTTTTAA
>JAGFPH010004674.1:82724-104389 GCA_018207615.1 Philaenus spumarius
ACCTTAACTTAAAGTGACAAGCAATTGCTTACAAAAGTATACATACAAATAATCAATGTCCAGAACGAACAATCTTTGGCTAATCTGTTTAAACTGTAATTAGTTTGCCTAGCAAAAGCTTATAATAAAGAGCATAAAACGTAGCAACAGATGTATATTTTTCAATATGCTCTTAGGTCTCTTAAAGTTGATGTACTGATAAACATGTATTTAGAATTATCGTATTTACCGGTATGTAAATCTATGGTACAACTGTATAGGCAAGGAAATTCTTTAGTTGGTTGTGGTAACTTATTTTTACTTTCTCCCCCTATACCATAGTATATGGAGAAAGTATTGTATTCGTCAAAATTTTCGAGTTTGAGTTTTTGGTGGAAATATCCGTTTTGGGTCCCCCTGAACCTAAAAAAGTGGTTTTCGGAGTGATGTCTGTGTGTGTGTCTGTATGTGTGTCTGTGTGTCTGTGTGTCTGTGTGGATGTTATCAGACCTAGAGCCTAAACCAGTCGTCCGATTTTGATGAAATTTGGTATGGAGGTACTAATCCACGGTATCTCCAGGCGTTTTTTTCATTTTTGTGAATTTTTTATTTTTAAGGGTAATTTTCCCATAAAAACCCATAAAATATCGGAAAAATTAACTTTTTTCAAAAACGGCTCTAACGATTTTGATTAAAATTTTATAGTTTATTAGGGACCTAAAGTACTATAAGCTGTAAAATTTTAATCAAAATCGTTCGAGCCGTTTTTGAGAAAAGTTGATTTTTCCATTATTTTATGGATTTTTATGGGAAAATGACTGTTAAAAATAAAAAAATCACAATAAATTGGTAATAGTATTTTTTTATTAAGTTTCTATAATGAGGGAGAAAGTATATGTCAGTTTCCTGATACCGTTTATTTTTTGTAATTTCGAATGTAATGTACAATGATTTTCAACATCTATGAATATTTGATAGCCGATACTAAAAATGTACAGGCTATCCATTTTGATATTTTTGTACTTACGGAAAATTGCTAATGCTATTTTAAACCATAACTTTTAAAACCAAATGGCATTGTACACAGGGTGAGTTTCTACTGACACCAATAACTTCGCCAGTGTGTTCTACTCATTAAATGGAATAAAAAAGTTCATATGGACCCATGTCCGATTCTCAACCGTTTGACTGTAGTCGCATATTTTGTGTGTTTTTTTTCAAAATCATGCTATTTTGCCTCACTATGTATTTGATAAAAATAAAACTAATCAACGTACCGAATAGCAATTAAAACCATTAGAACAAGAATTAAATTTGCTTTAAAACCAAGGTTTTTTGTAATGATTTGTCAACAATAATGCCTTTCAAAATTGGAAATAAAATAATAAGTAAGTAAATGTTTTAGGTTACATTTCAAGATTTTTTTTACTACTTAAATGAAACGTAAGGCAATATCAAATGAAATTTCCTCATTTAATAACCTTTAAAATGATGTAAAAATGTTAAGTTTTACGATTAGGTATGACAGTAAAAACTCTAAGACACTGGAATAAAACACGTTTTACTGATTTGGTTTTAACAAAGATATGTACTGAAATGATGTACTTAATTGTTTTATGAAATCAACTGTAACTTGGTATTGGTTGAAATCAGCTGTTACAATGGTATTATAATTTATCACCCAGTCTGAATCAGCTGTTTTAATACTACATTGTTGTAATAATTAATTGAGTCATCATTTAATTTGCACGTCAAACAGAACTAGGCATTTGTGTTGTAAGATATTCATTCTGCGATATGGATCCTTTTACAAATTTAGAATATGCTGATGATATGCATTTTGTGTACGGCTTTTGCTCCGGTAATGCGGCTGAAAATTACTCACCCTGTATAGATTGAGCTGGTTTAGTGAATATGATTTATAAATATAAGTTATTTTTACCAGTATTATACAGGGTGGTCAGAACCAAGTATTAAAAACTTCGTAAAATGGTTCTATGGGTCAAAATAAAGAGAAAATCAAGTATATTTTTTCGAAAAACGCTTCATTTTCCAAATATTCCCCATTTTGTTTCGTTTACTAAATAATTAATATCTGGAAAACGGTTTGACCGATTGAGTTCAACCTTGGTAAGACGTTTAACCCTTTGTCGCCTGACGGGACTTTTAAGTACCACCCGATTTAACTGCCTTTATAAAAGGTAACAGTGGCTTTATCTACAAGTTGAGCCATGGAGGTAAATTAGAGTACCATTGCAGGTCTGTAAAACATCAGGTCTACACCTAGTTTCAACAAATGCCACCAGAAAGCAGGACTTGCTTGGCTAGTGCTTGATTTCAATTGAAAATTTATATGGTGTGATTTCCCCAATTTTTTAAAACATGTTCTAGTCTTTCATTTGTCAGTATTTTGTATTAAAAGTTTAGCATATTGCTTTAAATTAATTACTTAACTTAATAAGAACTGATCTAAGTTATTATTATAAACCTCTCACACATACAAATTAGACAGATTAAAACTTAAGAGCAACCAAGCAAACTTATAATAACCGCTCCTAGATGGTGCTGACAAACTATCTTTTACTTTACACGGAATATTTATACCGATAGTAAAGTAACTGAAGTGGTAACGAAGCGTCTTTCTGATCACAAGATGCCGAGTTCGAATCTAGGCTAGGGAGACCAGATATCTAATCATATCTGTGGTTTGAGGCTAGAAGGGCGGAAGAAAAGCAAACGTTGGTTGGCTCGCTTCCAAGCTGACGGGATATGACTAGATATCTGGTCTCCGGGTGGGGCTGTTTTGCGTAATTTTACTAAGGTATTTACATATGTATATATTGCAACGAAGCAATAGTTGCACGACGCTGGGGGAGGAAGTTTGTTTTCCTTTTGTCCCGACGTTGCGACGTCAACTCTGCAACGACAGACCTTATTAATGACGTTCGGGAGCCAACTCTGCAACGTAGCCCCGACGCTATTGTCTGTCTGTAGGATTTCCCTACTTTGTTACAGAATAAAGAGATTATATCACCTACTGGAAGTTTAAGGCAAATTAATTTTAATAGCCTAGGTGATATAACTCTGGTTAAGATAACTATGCCTATAGTCACCTTAAATAAAAATATTTTATTAAATTCCTTCCAGTTATTCAAGTTACTATTAACTTTAAATTTGCTCAGCTCAGTAATTAATATTATATTTATTTGACCATCTCTGAGGAGTGAGAACAGTGGAACTTTACCTAGAATAATTAAATTATTTGTGCTTTGTGAAATTTCGTTGGAACTGCCAACTTTGCGTTTCCGCCCTTCGATATTGATCATACACTGAAAACAACTTATCATATAGGATACTTAGATAATAGGAATTTCTTGAACAAGGTAAATTATTTATATTAATTGAAATCAAAAGAAAATTTATTCAATAAAAACTCAAAATACTCTGTGGTTCTTTCCACTACAAAAACATAAATTTTAAACTAAATTTACTATTTACATAAATTTTAACTCTTTTAGGTAGAACCATTTATTATTCATTTATACTTAATTATTCCTTCTTTTTTTAATATTTATTATTTAATTATGAAAATGATTTTAAATATTTAATTTACAAGATTAATAAGTTTATATTTTGAAAAACCTAATTTTTATCTCAACCCAGTATCAACAATTATTTAAATTCAACTCAGGCAATATTTTAATAAGGGATATCGTAACTTTTCTGACAGACCTTTTATTACTGCGACCCTGGACTCTGAACACCTTTCCCAGGAATGTTGATTGAAATACAGCTTCCCTGAAGTCCGGTTATCGTTGGTGCGGTTGAACGTCTCTCGTGGTCTCAGCTTTGCCTGGTTTGACTTTCCCTGATGTCTTCTAGCGCCTTCCCTGATGTCTTCTAACGCCTTCCCTGATGTTTTCTAACGCCTTCCCTGATTTGGTTTCCGCTTCTTATTCCAGTAGTCCTTCAAAGTCCATGTGCTGTTCCAGTTATTGTCATTACATCAGTCCTGTGATTCTTGTAGACTACGTCATTTATAGGTTTTTTGACGCACCGGCTATATAATTAACTATAGCGTAATTCACTCAAACTGTTCAATCGTTTTTTCACTGTCTGTAATGCTAACTGATTTTACACTGTTTTTGTTCATTTAACTCGTATTTACGTTTGATAAAATTTTAATGAGAACTGTTCTTTGAAATATTATATTGCATAATATTATAAGTAATAAAAATGTTCACTGTTTGATTTACACATATCTTACTGCTGTCCTTATAAAACACTGTTTCTAAGTACGTTACTTTAACCTCGCAGATCCGTCTAATGATCTAATGATGAATAATGCAATGAAGAAAACGTCGATCTCATGATGAAAGCTCAAAATATGCGCGGCTCCCGCTGTACTCCGCTTATATGGACTCCTTTGCCGCCTTCCGAGTACCAACTGCCTTTCTTATTCCTCTATCCCTTGTTCGACATCTCGCCATGCAACTTGTATTAATTTCTTTAAGTTTTAGGTTGGTACTACCCCCACTAACTTCTTCGTTAGGCCTTGCCATCCGCTAATCTATCTCTCCCCTCCTAACATTTTCTCCTATTGTTTTACGTATTTTCCTCGTAGTTTTCCTTTAACTGCTTTTATGAACTTGCGGTTTTCTTAATCGTATTCCTGATACATTTTCCTTTCTTCTCAAACTTGAGTGATGGTCGTACTACGTTTGGTTCACTTATGGCGCTGCCTCGCGTATTCCGCGGTTTTTCCTCGCGAAAACTTTTCTGGTTTAGAAGGAAAATCTTTTTTCTTTTTTCTTCTATGTTGGTTATTATTTTATGATATACTAGCCAAAATTTCCATTCTGTCCGAAGATTTTTCTTCTGTTTTTGGGACTTGCAAAATTTGCCAAATTTAACATTTACTTTTGAATTTGAATTTTAACTTTAAAATGGATACTTTCAATTGAGATTTACAATTTTATACCCTTACTACTTTCTTAACACTATGTTATTATTTTTACCACATTTTTCATTCTATTTTTAGCAAAATATAGGTATGAACTTTCTCACCTATTATTTTAATTAATTAACAATTTATAAACTTTTTATCTTATAAAACTTTTACTTCTTTACAACTTGTTTACTTTTTCATTTTCCCTTTTTCATTTTTTATGGTGCTTTTTCAAATTCAAACTTTAACAATTATCTCTAACTTTTAAAATATCAAAAATTCCTTAATTTGTTATTTAACATTTTTTATTCAATTTTTATTACGCTTTTCAAAAATATCTTTTTCATTTAATTTTGATGAAATTTGAGAATTTCCTATAACTTTAACTCTTTATAACTTTAACATTTTTTATTTTACAAAATTGTGACTTCCATGAACAATGTTACCACCTCCCGTGTTTCACATCTACCCATAAAATTCATCAATTTTATACTTTTATTTAACACCTTATTCCTGTATAAAAATAACTAATTTTTCTAAGTCTTTCAAGCAACTTGAAACAAGCTCCAGGACAAAAGTCCATCTCTGTTGACACAGTACAGTTGGCCGGGACTTGTCGTATTCTAATCTAGTTAAGTATAGGGTGTACCTCAACTCCTGCTATGAAATCTTGATTTTTGCAGTTTTACAACAAAACTCAATTTTTCACGCATTGCATAAGGTTTATCCGCTGCAATATATATATATATATAATTACTAAAAAAACCAGTAAAAAAAATAAAAAAATATTTTTTACCTTAGTTAACCTTAGTTAATCACAAAAATAAAGAAATATATAGTTTTTTCAAATTTTATCACTTCTTGGTCCTCAAATGGTTAACCTAAGAATTATCTATCTCAAGAAAAATAAGCAACTATATAAAATCATGCATTTAAAAATGGCGGCTGGTTTGAATATTTTAAACCTAATTACTCAAAAACCGTACATTTAAAAAAAAAATCAAGATACCTTTTTTGTATCCCTTTTGATTCCCTATCGGGTGGTGTAACTGTCAAAACAATCGGATGAAGGATAAAGCTAAGTTATGTGTAATAATTGGTTTATTCAACCTGGCATCCTATGCCACAGTAAATACTACAATATTATGCGTACATTTACTGTCATTATCTTTAATCTAATTACTATCCTTCATCCGATTGTTTTGAAAGTTACACTATCCGATATTGAATCAAAAGGGCTACAGAAAAAATAACTTGAAATGTTTTGTTAAAATGTACGGTTTTTGAGAAATTTCGGTATGACATTTTCAAACAGCCGCCATTTTAAAGCGCAAGATTGAATATATTCGTTTATTTTTAATAAGATAGATCATTGTTAGGCTAAACTTTATGATAAGTTTGAACTCAATCGATTAAACCGTTCTCTAGATATTAATTATTTAGTAATGAAACAAAATGGCGAATATTTGGAAAATGGAGCGTTTTTAGAAAAAAAGAATTCTTGATTTTCTCTTTATTTTGACCCATAGAACCATTTTACGGAGTTTTTAACACTTAGTTCTGACCACGCTGTATATTATTTGCATTGCTATTAATTTTCTAAAATGCATCTGCTAGTTCAAATAACCTCAATGAGCAACATATGTTTTCAAATTGTATCCCTATACGTAGTGAATTAAATAAAAACCCCGAACCACAAAACAAGGAACAAAAACAATAACTAAACAACTTACAATTTAGTTGTTTAGTTATTGTTTTTTTCCTTGTTTTGTAGTTCGATGTTTTTATTCAATTCAGTGTGATTTTGTGCTCTTTTATTTGTTTAACCCTTATGCGTAGTGTTAATATTACGATGAAATTGTCCAGTATTCCCTTCGCTTAATTAAGTTTGATAATTTTAAAAGCTTTTAGTAAAGTAAAATAAAAGTTTTAGTTAAAAGTAAAGGCTTAAAGATGTAGCTCAGTTTTAATTGAACAGACACTATAATAGACTATGAAATAGGAAAGGTTATATTTGTAAATTGTCTTGCCTTCCTGCAAATATAGTTTACAATTGTTATCACTAGAATGTATTTATATTTAGGATATAGGTCCGTGAAAGGAAGTACTTTAACAGCAACAAATTAATTGCTACCAGTAATACAATATCGTAGTTTGTAACTTGAGTAGTTACAAAGAACATATCACAAAGAACATTGCTGAATGTTGTATTGAATGGTCTTCACACTTCTCCCCTCAGAAGACACAAACCCTCTCAGCCTGCTTTGTACTGTGGCTTTGGCCTGGATAAGAACACTTACATGAACACTCGACCGTTAATAATAAACAGGGGCTGCTCTTTGATTCCAAACAGAGGCTTTGGAATACTTCAACACCTCTATTCTATAAACTTAACTAAACTATGTTTAGGCAGATCCGTAGCGTGATTTCGATTTATTGGAAAAGTATTTCTCTTGATTTCGAGTTAAGAATAAACTGTGAGCTTTACGAGTGAACGGGAATTATTTAAGAATATCAACAATACACTAATGCTCATACTGGAGTTATAAGTTGTTAGTGGTACCTCATATATCACTGAGGATGACAACGTTTTCGTTGAGAAACGTTTGCTCAACAACAGGTTCACTGTGCACAGTGCATTTCGTGCTTCGCACTCCAACTCCTAAATTGGGAGTATTTCAAATACACAATGCATTGCCTGCTTCGCACGCCAACCCCTATATTGTGAGTATTTTCAATATACAATGCATTACATGCTTCACACGCCAACCCGAATATTGTAAATATTTTCAATACACAATTCATTGCGTGCTTCGCACGCCAAAACCTATATTGGGAGAATTTTCAATACACAGAGCATTGCGTGCTTTGTAAGAAAATTCTAAGCCTATGTGCGCGTCCGCTTTAAAGTATTAGTGATTATTACGTATAAAGGTTAAAGAATAAAAACTAAAGTAATTTCTAATCATTTAGGCTATAAATAAAGGTCATCTCCTAGCATAAGAAATACGAAATTTGCGTTGAACTTGTTAAAGGTATAATATGTGTTTGATCTGTAATTAGTGCATTTCTATTGTTCTTAAATCAATTTTAAATGTTCTGTTTGCTTAGACATATCTGGTTATTATAGCATTTACACTTATAAATATTTACATTTGTTATTGATCCTATCACGAAATTTTATTTGTCTTGAAATTACCTTCCAAGTTATTAACTATCTTAATTTTTTTATCTACCCTTACAATGTTGTGCTCTTTACTCCATTATTCTACTTTTAAAGTGAGGGGAGGTTTTATGGGATTAAATTTCAAACTGTGTTGTGCTGTAGAGCTTCTTAAGAACGTCCGAGTTGTGGCGCATTCTTAAATTATTATGACACAATTAGTAGGCTTAAATTGTAAACGGATTACGTCGTAGGAAATTACATAGGCACGTTGAATATAGAAAGAGACCAGTATATATAATATTATGAGTACAAAGAAAACGGTTTTCTAAACTGGAAGCCTGTTGAATAAAATAACACTTCAGAAATAAATTGGTATTATTTTCTCAATTCTTGTGAGTGTGCACAAAGCATCAGGAATATGAGGAATTCCTAATTTATCGCTACAATATTTTGATAGGAAAAATCTCACAAATAATACATTTACTAACTAAAATACGTTTCAACGACAGTGTCTCACCATCTTCAGGGGTGTACCAGCTGCAATAATCAAACTATAACTAGGCTCCATTGTTGTAGCGACATTGTCGTTGAAACTCATTTTTGAGCAATTGAATTTATTAGTATTAAATTTTGTGTTCAAGTTTTACTTTGTTGAGTTGTGTTCTCACAATAATTCAAGGTATTGGTATGACACAGTAGTGTAATTTATTTGTAAAACTTTCAGTTTTTTAGAGACTGTTGAATGTAAAACCACATTTAGCCTATCGCCATTATTTTTAATTTACCCTAGAACTGGCATGGTTGTAAAGCTAAAATTGGCCAGCCCGTTTTTAGCGTTTTGCAAGCATATTTTTAAAAATTCGCCAAAAATAGTAAATGAACCCCAATCCAAAAGTGTTCAGTAGCTTTTTTGTAGAAGAAACTTCAAAGAATTCAAATATGCCACTAAAAATTAGTTTATTTTGAAATTGTAAAAGTTATTAGCTCAAGAAACAAAAAATGTTCAGTAACGAAAGGAAAAGTTCAACTTTAGGCCTACATAGAAAGTAGTAAAAAATTTTTGTATTTTTTTCATAAATGTAAAAAAGTTTCGTAATTTAGTTCTAAATAGAACTGTATAAAAACATTTATCAATTTCAAATTTCTTATTTTGAAAAAAACAGTTTTTATGTTCCAAGTACACGACTGGTAACAAACCTAGGCCTAGATTGTAACGTCATTTACTAATATATGCTTTGCCCAAAAATGAAATATTATTATAACAAAGTGTAGAGGATAAATCAAAGAAAAGAACGGTATACTTGTCTTTCCTTAGTCCACAAAAGTGTTTGAGTTATATTTATTTGAATAACAAAATGACATGAAGAGTTTGGAGTCGATATGCTACGGGCAGCTGCGTCATATAAACACCGTGAGAACCCACGCGATAGGCGTTCTCACCAGAATGCCCTAATTATGTACTTTCCACTGCTGTCTAGACGAACAAAAAACCGGTTATTTCTGAATTACTTCCCACTGTTCGAAACTTCAGACTTTGCTCTACAAAATGGTGTAAAGAAATATGTCAAAACATAAGGCGTTGTCTTCACAATATCCGTTGACAAATGGGCTGTTTCATTGGTTGAGAAACGTCCAATCGCAAGGGTTTACAGTAATTGTTATTAAAATTACTAATGTTATAGTGACATCTGATTGGAAGACACCAACAGAAAGATAAAATCTTGACGAATCCAATGGTATCGTTATAATTGCCAAAGAAATATTAGTTTAGATGGTCTTAAACGTTGAAGAAGTGGAAAATAACAGTACAATTGTATGGAGATCCGCGCACGGAAAGAACTGTAGACCGATGTGCATATTTTAAAACGATGATTACGTATGTAAATATACGTTTTACGAAAAAGTTGTAAATACAAGAATTAAAGTTTAATTCATTTCCTTTCCAATGGTGCCAGTTTTATTCCGATTGGATAATTGTAAGTGGGTTAAATTATCGATTATGCAAATATATGCAAATTTTTGTAAATGTGTGAAATTGTTGCGTTCTGCGCCTGAGAGAAGGCCATGCATGGCCTTCTGCCGGTTCCAGGGTTTTAAGACATTTGACTTGCATATTTCTTGTCTAATTGAACATACCATTAATTAAAAAAATAGGCAGAGTACCACAGTATAGTTGGATAATCCAACCATTTGCGTAATATACAAAGACATAAATCCATTAAACACGTTTATTTACAATATTGGATCCGTAATTCAATTCTGTACAAAGCCTGTTCAAATTGTGTATCAAATAAAATCCATGTGTTTTATTTCTAAGGTTTTTATACGCGAGAAAAGTAAGTATAACATTATGTGTTTAAACCCTTAGAATTCAACAGTGATATTTACAGAATATATTTAACACAAATATGATGTTGACTACTACTTAAATATCATACTTCTTACGATTTCTATTATTTTTACAAATAAAAATAGTAACATTATTTTTTACTGCCATTTTTAATATAAGACCAAATTAAATGTTAAGTAAACAATGACCAACTTTAGGTATCTACTAATTTTTAGTAACAGTATCTAAATAAAACAATGTTGATGAAACACTTTCTATTAGACAACTTTTCGTAATTTTACAGAGTGCTGAGTTCAACAGTAGCATGAAAAATACCGAATTAAAACTACCAACTGCAAAATACTACTTTAAATGAAATTATTTCAGAGTTCTGCTACATAAAAGATTTAAAATATCTGTAACCGAAGTAAGGTTGTTCATTATCGAGATATTAAAGTAGCGCTGCAAATTCTCCCCTCTATAACGGTGTTTTTGACTTTGCCGTAGAAAAGTTTTTATAATGTCGGCAACAACTTGTTTTTTTAAAGTTGGAGGCTTGGGCAAATATCAAGTTTAGCGATTTCAACCCCTGAATTGCAACCTCCTACCAGACTTGTAATAATATTCTTTGAAATTTTACATATATCAACAAACCTACTCAGGAATAATTGTGATCATATTGAAGAAAAAATGTAATTTAAAAATAAAATGTTTACAAAATAATGTTTTAAAATTTATTACAAAAAAAATTCTAGGACGTCTGCTCTTTTAATCAAACTATTAATCTCAGTTCTGCAATCTGGTGTAACGATTGCATATTAGCAACTTTATGTCGATTTATTTCAACACGTTTAGGGCCGCCGTTTTGTTTTAGGTGGTCCGATTTTTATTTTCTTTATGCCATTTCCCTAGCCTTAAATATACCTTTAAAATGAGGTAACACATGACCATACTTCCGATTTAAAAATTTTGATTTGTCCCCAAAATCCCCCATTTTTAGGGGACGCTCAAAATCTCCGATTGCTTCAAAAGGTACTTTGGGTTAAGTTAGTATCGTTCCCCAAAGGATGTTTGTTTGTTTTAACAAACACAAAAGTTAAAGGGGGGGGGGGGTGACTTTATAATCACCCTGTATATTAAACCACCGATTCAGTAATAAAAAAAATACAATTTATTGTAGTAAATCATTTCTCATGTTCTTTATCATGTGTGCCAAGATATGTACAATCAATTATATTGAGAAACACAAATTAAATATAAAAAATCCGAAAGCAATAGTTTGATTTACCCAAGTTTACTATAAGGACTCACTCAATGTACAAGTTAATTTTAAAAAGTTGCTAACAAATTCCTTTAATTTGCTTGTCTTAGAGCATCTGTTTTTAATTACATGTCTTTAAAATAAATAACCTTTACCATTAGCAGCTAGAGTTCAGCCGGTTTAACCTACTTCACGTAATGATTAAATTTAACACTACTTGGCAACAGTCTTGCATTTAAAGCAACTGTAATCTCTTGCCTGGAGGATTTCTCAAGGAAAACAATATTAGTGGTTCAAAATACGTAAATTAACAGTGTCAAAGGATCGTGTTATTTATCGTCCTCTGTCGTTACCAAGGTATATAAGGAAAATAAGTGGCTTTCCTTTATAAATGTAATAAGGATAAATTTAATCTATGAAAGGTAACTACAAAGTTCTGTTTTAAGAATATTGCTTTTAAGTATGTTTAAGTGTTTTTTACCATAGTGGATGTAAAACCAATTAATGTTATCACCCTTTAAACATCCTTTCTTAAACGAGGGAGTAATGAATAAAACTGAAAGGTGAGGTATGCAAGTCAAATGTTATTATTAAATAAAGTATCTTAATTTCTCATTTACCTGAATTACCTTCATAATCGACTCATAGCAAAGAAGCACATCTGGTCTTTATTCGGTTTAAATTTTGCTTCTGCTTTCAACCACTCAACATTCATCACTGTTTAAATTTTAAAAAAAACCTAAAATTTTAACTGCACATCTAGACACGATCTATTATTATTTGTATTCTCACATATAGTAGATTTGGTTATTGCAGATAATTCATACCTACCCTAAATTCAAAAGAAGAGAATAGAAAAATTTTATCAATAAAACACATAACGGTAATTTTAAGAAAGTGTTGTATCTGAAACAACATATCCCTTAAGTATTGTACCAGAGTAGGCAGGACTGGTTTGAAATTAATTTAGGCTACATTTAAAAATCAGTGTATTTAAAACAGTGTAACACTAAGTAAGTGAGTTTTATATAACGAGATTTCATTTTGACAGTGTTTAGAAGAACTACGGTTTATTTTGTACTATTGAAGTTATATTACAAGAATTTATGAATTAACTAATTTTCACACAACTGTGTTTGAATATGCCTGATCATATTAAATGTTCAGCCTTTCACGAAATGTTTATCGTTAATATATTTATCTATAAACAGGTATATAACTATATAATATATCCGGGCTGTGTTATATATGATTAGAAAGATTGAACCTTATATTTGTATAGTAAATGTTACATGCATCTCTATGAATTACGTTAGTTAGCAATAATAATAATTGTTCACATACATAGACAAAAGTAATTATAAAAAATTCTTTAGCAATGATTATAATTTCCCCACATTTATACGGTACATTGAAATTGTGTACTCTTGTCCGCTTTGTAAAATAAGGTATTTACACTATTATACTTTGAATTTAAATGTGCCATTAGTATTAGGGTGAAATGGATTTTATGTGTTGATGATTATTGTTTTTACATATGTATAAGATTAGTAAAAAGAGTATAATATTTTTCACTAGTAGTTTACAGAAAAAATGTCTCAGACTACCCAAATTTGACTTCGTCTTAAAAGAAGTATATGTTTTACTAACTAAGTATTGAACGTTTATGCTAAGTCTTTCTGTGTTTTTCCACAACCTTTAAACGGTTTGTTATTTGCCCTAAACAAGGTCTCAAACAAGGACGAAACTGACTTACTTTGTAAGTGTATTCCGTGGACTTAAATAATAAAATCTTACACATGGGTTAGGGATCGCTTTGATTTCAGGTAATCCGTAATTTTTAAAACTAGTCAGTTCAGTTCAAATATGACATAGATTACCGATTTAAAATTTTATAAGTCTACTGAAAACACTTTATTAAATTTTAGCAATATCTTTAAGATTTCATAAAAAACAGTTGGTTGTGAAGGATAACTACCTGAATCTAAATTTTCCCATTGGTTGCTATGGGTTGCTATGGCAATAAATCTGAACACTTTCAAGAAACGTGTGCCATTCAGTATAGACCTAACCTAAAATTGATTAAGCCAATGATCCCAATTAGCTGTTTTATTTGTAACTAGCTGCCCGATCCGGCTTTGCACGGATAGACAAATCAATGTTAAATGTATGTTAGCAAAAAAAAAAAAAAAAAAAAAAAAAAAATATCAATAGATATCTTCAAATTTGATAAGTAATGTTGCTATGGTAATGAATGTAAACAAACATGAAGCGTTGCTGAGGTTTTTATATGAAAATCTGTTTTTGTGCTCCTGATAAAATCTAAAGAAATATTTCTTCCATAAGATTAACATCGAAACTTTGAAGTCCAGTGGGACACAGCCCTAATGTCCTAGGACTTCGGTAAATGGCCCCTTCCCAGGGTTAACCTGTGTTACTGTGCAAAATTTCAAAGCAATCGGATGGACGGTTTGGTAACGCATAAAGTACAAACAGAAGACAGACAGACATACATTGGATTTTATATATATAGATAAGCTCGTTTTGTTAATGTTTTGTCTGTGTTCGTTTTTATTTTGTTAACCTAACCTAAAAAATCTGGTTGTGAAAAACAATTAACTGATTCTAAATCTTCTAAGTTGGTTACTATGGTAATTAATGAATGTAAATCCAACGTAAATCACCTAAATTATGTTGCCAAGCTTTTGATTTAAATCAGCTGTTTTATCTGTTATAAACCCCCGTATTTTGACCATTTTTAAACCTTAAAACCAATCGATACTAATATTATAAAGAGGTAAAGTTTGTTTGTTTGTTTGTTTGTTTGTAGGGGGTAATCTCTGGCGCTACTGAATCGATTGAAAAAATGGTATTACTAATAAAAAGCTACACTATCCCTGAGTAACATAGGCTATAATTCTTTTCGGTAAAAACCTTTTTTTATTTTAATATTTGTAAATTTAGTCGGAAAAAATCTTAGGTTAGGCCTGGAATGATAAACCAACACATGTATTTACATTTATTACCATAGAAACCAATTGAATAAAATAACAGATAATATAGATGGTTGCTTCAATATTTCCATTAACAGCTGATTTCAAAATTATTTGAAGCATTTATTTTTGTATTACTACCTTTTAGGTTAGGGTTTTAAAGTGTAGACCTGAGCTTTGCTGGTTCTTTTAACTATTATTAACTGCTGTTATAAAATATAAGAAATAATTTGGTTTGAACATTTAACATTATTTACCATCTTAGTTTTGAGGTTATTATTAATATTACACCTTTATTATAAATAAAACATAACATATGTTTTTAGAAAGTTCCGTCGGTGGTTGGCGTGCGAAGCACGCAGGGGTCTCCCCTAGTATTTTATAAAATCCTTTCTTAGTGCACTTTTACATAGCGGTATGAAGGGATGCTGCACATTTTAAGGCTCTAGATTTGTATTATGCATGTGGGTTCAGATGACGGACTCTAAATAACAAAATATAGCTTGAAATAATAATTACCTTGGTTGTCTTTACTGAGCATTATATCGCTGGTACAAAATAGAATTTCAGGAGAAACAGTGATTTAGTATTTTACCTTATACAGTACTCGTGTTTTACTTTCATAGACAACCTGTTGAGTTTCTACACCCAAATACTGTGTTTCTGTTTACACCCTTGCGTATTGTTTGTTTCAATTTTGTAAGTTAATTAGATTTGTTTCACAAAACGACAGTTCCACTAGCAAGGACGTTACTAAAACGTTCTACTATCAAAAATACGCGAAATTAATTTACCTCAATTTATCGATACTCTATTGGGGTTCTATTCTTGCTTGTCAGATGTAAATTCAATTTTCGGTTGATAAATCTGGGCATTGCACGGTACTTTTATTACGCTCGATTTTAACTAGATTTATGTTTCAAACCAAAGCAAAGCCACAACTTCTAATTCAATAGTCAACTACCGCTAAACCATTTTCAGTTTTAAGTTAATTGTAACTCTAGTTTAGCAGCAGTTCACCGTCAATATTGCTGCAGCTATTAGTTCGAGAGATTGTGAAGAAATACAGAGATGTATGAATGAATATATATAATCGAACATTAAAGTTCGGTAAGTTACTATACTAGATGTGAATTGTGACTCGGGTTTTTAAGCATTCGAAAAACAAAGTTATAAGCATTAATTTACTTGTTTCCCGCTGGTGCTAATATTCTGTGTGAGAAACATAACGTGATTTTGAAGTTTTATATGCTAAATTTTCAACAATAAAAACAGATTTAGAATAGGCCTCGTTGAGCCAATATACATTATTAAAACAATGTTTAGGTTTAAAGTGTGATTAGGTAATGGTCAAATTATTAAATTACTAAGGGAATTTAGAGAAAAGTTGTACTGGTTTAAAATTAAAACTTAATAGAGACCATGTGCTTATCGATATAACATGATTAACCTACCTCGATTTAACTATTTAAAATATAGTAATTTAATTCTTAATGGAAAGAAAGCGTAGGTAAGGGTTGGCCTTTAAAGCTCGAATAGATTAGTGGTTATTTGAATATCAACGCCTATAAAAGCGAGTGCACGTACAAGCGTAAGTGGAGTGACATTTAAAGAAGAAATAAATATTCGTTTAACTTAATAATATAACAGCTGATTTCACCCATCATTTGTAATACGCAAACAAAACCTAGCTTAGATTATAGTTTTGGGTTATGTTTACAACATCAATCAATAATATAGCCTATAATAGTATAACTTCTAAATCATTTGATGTATCAGTATAAAATAAAAGGCATTTAAAAGATAATACTTGTATCTTTCTTTAAATATATATAATAATAGACATAAACAAAAAATCTTAACAAATATTCCTACAGTTTTATAGTCCTTATAATTGTACACATTTAAGCCGCGGTCAGACTAGGCTAGTTACCAGCCGCTAGTAACTAGCCTCTGGTGATATTACCAGCAACCAGCGTAGTCTGACCCAGCACTAGCAGCAGGATAATGCCAGCGGCTAGTATTTACTAGCCGAAAACAGAAGTCGAACATGTTTAACTTTTTAACGCTAGCTACCATCCGCTAGCAGTCACGTGACCTCCTCGATGGCGCCAGCCAGCCTATGTGAACCCCTAGTAGCTCACTATATAATTAATTAATATAATAATATTAATTCCCAATATAAAATTACAACTATATGTGGACTTAAATTATACTAAAATGTTGAATTAATCTGTTGAACCCTGGTCTTGTAACCATTAAATAGTGTTGTCATTGATTTTTAAATTTTTTTTATAATCAATATTTTAAATGCATTATATTGGTTATTATTGTCACGTTTATTAAAATAACATTCATAAAATGAGTAGTTATTATTAACGGCTAAAAAATCTAAACTCAGAAACGAAATTGTAGGTAGGCATAGAATTTTTGTTATTTAAGATTTATTATAATACTGTGCACTATGCTTAAAGATTTCAATCCAAATATAGGCCTACCTAAAATGCAGTTTAAAAAATGTTTTTGCAAATCCCGTCCAAGGTTTTTAAAAACTAGGCCTAAAGATAATATTTGTCATATATAATACCGCGATAAAAATAACGAAAATCGCGGTATTATATAGAAACATTTAATCAGTTTCATATCACTATTCATTTTCTTAACATTCATACGATATTCTAAATGCAGAAGAAAAAGAAGGCAGGATTTACAAACCCACATAATACATATTTATATGAAAAAAATAAATAGCTGATGTTTTCAAGACAACAACAGTCACTTTACTAGCGGCTAGTAACTAGCCTTGCACATTCAAATGTGAACCCTTTCTCCTGCGCTGGTTGCTGGTGATATTACCAGCGGCTAGTTACTAGCGGCTGGTAACTAGCCTAGTCGGACCGCGGCTTTACCGAGTTAAAAATCCCCGTCTGCATAGTTAGCGTAGGCCTAGATAAAGTGTGTTGTAGAAATAGTATTTTGTATAAATGATGTATTTATGATGTGTATCTAATTAATCCGCCTGTGATTTTTCACGGGGATTTACTAGTTACACCATAATTCCCACATCTCGTAATTGTTTTAATTGTATTTATATGGATATCTAATAATATTACAATTTTATAATTTATTTAATTTCTTAAATTAAATGATGTTGATGACTTTATTAAGAAGACAGAAATGGTTACTAAAATTCATGTATTACTGAAACATAAACATTTGGTTTTTATAATAGTTTTTATACTAAATAAGTCCACATGTTTGAATTAAATGATTTCCGATTGAAATATAATAACCTTTTTAAATGTCTATTTGGATACCGTGTATTTTACTGACTCACTAATATAAGGATTTTGCTATTTTAATGTTGCTTAAATGTTTTTCACATAAGTTTTTTAAATGTTCTACTTTGATTGAAAACTTTATAGAAAACTAGAGTTCTGTCTGACAACTTAATTTTTAACGAGGGTTTAAATATTCACAGTAAATTACAGATTACAAGATACAAAGTTGATAGTATGGAACAAAAGAATGTCTGACAGAGAGAGAGAGACTAAAGGTGTGAATAATTGTCGGGATTTAGCACAATTGGTTTTACGGCCTTATCCTCGCCGCTGGAGTTGGATGTGTTTATCCGGGAGAATTATCATAAGCTTACATTCGGCTACGCAACAGCGCTTTCCCTTGAGTTTGGGGTGTACAACAGAGACGTTTAGAAATAATGGGATGCTACAGTTTAAACTAAAAATATCGTGCATGCCAGCTACGTTGTATTTACACTTACTTTATTAATAAACTAGGGGACACACCTTCGTGCTCCGCACGCCAACCCCGTTGAAACCTTCTATAAACACAATCATGTTATGATTTCTTTATAATAAAGGTGTATGATGAATAATAACCCCAAAGCTAAAATGGTAAATAATGTTAAATGTTCATATCAAATTATTTCGTATATTTTATAACAGCAGTTATAATAAAGGTTAAAAGAACCATTAAGGCTCGGATCTACACTTTAATACAACCTAACCTAAAATCTAGAAATACAAAGTTTGAAATTAGCTGTAAATGGAAATATTAAAGCAAACAGCTGTTAACTGTTATTTTATTCAATTGGTAGCCATGGTAATAAATGTCAATACATGTGTTAATTTATTAGTCTAGGCCTAACCTAAGATTTGTTTCCGACTAAATGTACAAATATTTAAATAAAAGAAAGTTTTTATCGAAATAAATTATAGCCTATGTTACTCAGGGATAGCTACTATGTTACTAGTGTAGCTTTTTATTAGTATAACTATTTTTTCAATCGTTTCAGTAACTTACTTTCAGAGATTACCCCCTACATACAAACAAACAAACGAACTTTACCTCTTTATAATATTAGTATAGACGGTACCAGGAACTGGCACATACTTTCTCACAAACATATTACTTAAATTATTAAACAGATTCACTGTGACTTTATTAAAGTAGCTGATTTACTAATAAATATTATTTTATTATCTAGAGAGAAAACTATTCGATCGATTTCGAACAAATTTGCATCAAACACGTCCGTTAGACTTGTGTAGATGCAAAAAAAAAGGTTTTGAAAAATTTTTAAAAACACCCCCTTTATGGCCAAAACCCCCAAAAAATCAGTTATTATTACTATTATTAGCTAAACGAGAATTTTTAGAAAGATGCGGTTTTTTTGCGTATGGTAGAGTACATTAAAGGCTACAAATGTTTATCAAAATCGTTAAAGCCGTTTTTTATAAAAAAATAATAACTGATTTTTGGTTTTTTTGCCATAAAGGGGGTTGATTTTCAAAATTATAAAAAACGTTTTTCGTGCATCTATACAGGCCTACTTGACATGTCTGGTGCAAATTTGTTTAAATCGATCGAATAGTTTTCGCTCTAGCTTTGTATACATACAGACATACAAACAGAAATTTTGTAAAAACCTTTTTTTTGGACTCAGTGGGTCCCAAAACACATATTTCCACAACAATCTCAACATCGATTTTTTGCGATCACTATACTTTCGCTATACTATAGTATAGTGAGAAAGTAAAACTGAACTTCCAATTTCAAAAATGGCAAAAGTCCTATTAAATTTAAAGTAATTTATTTTTTACAGAAATGTACTAATATAGTTTTATTTCAACAAATATTTGTACTTTTTTCTTTCCTTTTATTTTTTAAATAGCTAATCTCAACTAATGTATTTTAAGTTCTTAATCCTATGGTTTATACAATTCGTTTTTATTCTAACATTTTGTCTATCAATAGTGCATAATGTTAAAAGTAAAAAAGGTATTTATGTAACATAACATTTTTATCGTTTACACCATATTATTTTTTCGGAACTAATAAGCAGATTTTTGCTATTATTAACTTAACCCTTTGTTGCCCGACGGTACTTTTAATTACGACCCAATTCA
Source organism: Philaenus spumarius (assembly GCA_018207615.1). NCBI lineage: Eukaryota > Metazoa > Arthropoda > Insecta > Hemiptera > Aphrophoridae > Philaenus > Philaenus spumarius. The sequence continues at coordinate 102,830 of JAGFPH010004674.1, forward strand.
ACTATCTTTATAAAAGGTAACAGTGGCTTTATCTACAAGTTGAGGCCTGGAGGTACTTTAGAGTACCATTGAAGTTCTGTAAAACATCAGGTCTACACCTAGTTTCAACAAATGCCACCAGAAAGCAGGACTTGCTTTCAATTAGCAATTTATATGGTGTGATTTTCCCAATTTTTTAAAACATGTTCTAGTCTTTCATTTGTCAGTATTTTTTATTAAAAGGGTAGCATATTGCTCTAAATTAACTACTGAACTTAATAAGAACTTATCTAAAGAACCTGCTCTCACACATACAAATTATACAGATTCAAACTTAAGAGCAACCAAGCAAACTTCCTATATCCACTCCTATAGATGGTGCTGATAAACTATCTTATACTTTACTTTTATTTTACACGTAATATTTATACCGATATTAAAGTAACTTAAGTTTTGTTAATTTGTCAGTTTTATTTAATCAAGCTGTAGCCTAGTGGATAACGTTGCGTCGTCCTGATCAGAAGATGCTGTGTTAGATCTAGGCTAAGGAGACCAGATATCTAATCATATATGTGGTTTGAGGGTAGGAGGGCGGAAGTATAGCAAACGGTGGTTGGCTCGCTTCCAAGCTGACGTAATATGACTATACCTTGTTCACCGAGAGTTTAAAGTGAAGCACCTCCTCCTACAACATCTATGGGCCGGGCAGACTGAGTCACACGCAGACCTACAGCAGAGACGAACGTAAACGTTAGGGTGGGCTAGTGAAGAGAATGCTTGTTTACTAAGAACTACTGTGAATCATACGCAAAGTCACCCGTCCCACACGTGATGTTCGTTTTAGTCATTGGACCAAATCCCTAACGCCAGCCATTGTAAGGTGGTGCTTCACTTTAAACTCACGGTGAACAAGGTATAGATATCTGGTCTCCGGCTGGGGCTGTTTTGCATAATTTTACTAAGGTATATATTTATATGTATATATATATTTACTAAAAAAAGTTGTTTACTAAACAACCTTAGTTAATCTCAAAAATGAAGAAATACATAGTTTTTCAAATTTGATCACTTCTTGGTCCTCAAAGGGTTAATGTTAAATAATTTCATGCCCCACTCCTGCATGGAAGATTTAACCTAACAATACAAAATATACATACTTTAAAAGTGTTAAATTAACAGTTCATATAAATACTATTAACAGAAAATAGTCTACAAGGAAGATTAGATGTGTTGACTTTGATAGATGTTTTACAGGAATGCATAAGGCACAGGCGTGAGACCAGTGTAGGGGTTTACAAATAAACAATAACGTCTTTTTTAACACGCTTATATTAGCTTCACTTGTATTTATGTATGTATGTATGTATGTTTGTTTCTTTGTAAGTAACTCGCCCTTGGACTAAAAGCCAGTGGCTAATTACTGTTATTATATCTCACTTACACAAGTTCGTTCGATGGCCGAGCGGTCTAAGTCGCGGGTCGTCGCTGACGTCGACTCACCGATCGTGGGTTCTAATCCCGTCCACGGCCGAAGTTTTTTTTCATTGATTTTCGTTTTTTTTTTCAATAATTAATCGAACT
>JAGFPH010004675.1:16179-27640 GCA_018207615.1 Philaenus spumarius
GAAATTTTAGGGGGGTTTGGGGATCAAAGTTATTAAATCACGATTTCTTCAAAACTACCGAACGGATTGGAATGAAATTTGGTATGTAGCTTCCTCTAGGGCCATAGGTGCTCACTAAGAAAGGGTATGAAAAATTTCGAAAATTTAGGAGGGGTTTGGGGGGATCAAAGTTACTAAAATCATAATTTCAGATCTTTTATTATTATGACAATAGTGCTTTTATTATTTAAGATCTATATATATAAAAGCCAAATACCACTCACTGACTGAACACTTAAAAAGAATACAATTACGTTAAAAAGACTGAAAATACCAACCACCACGGGCAACGCCGTACGGGTCAGCTAGTATTAGACATAATGACAAGTTTTCAGAATTGGAAAAAATTGCAGGAGGAGTGCCTCAGGGAAGTGTCCTTGGGCCAACCCTTTATTTACAATTTACTCGCGATATACCAGGATAATAATACCACCATGTCAACCTTTGCCGACGATACTGCTATTTTAGCTTTTGGAGAAGACGCCAACGGTTAAATTGCAGAGAGCGGTAGCCAGCATAAATGAAAGGACCAAATAAAATAAATGCGGAAAAATGTAAGTTTATCTATTTTACCAATAAAAAAGCAAGTTCCAATACCGCATATAATCAATGACAAAATATTATCCCATTCTAATACTGCGAAGTATCTTGGCATGACCAAGCTGTGTAGTGGAAGGAACATGTCAAGAAAAAGAAAGAAGAACTGAACATAAAATATAGGCAGCTTTACTGGCTGATAGGAAGAAACTCTGAGCTGTTGGTCCATAACAAACTGCTAATATATATAAGCAAGTGCTAAAGTCGTATGGTCCTACGGCATTCAAATTTGGGGATGCACGAAGGTGACAAATATTAATATAATACAAAAGTTTCAAAATAAAGTCCTGAAAGAAATAGTTCAAGCTCCATCAGTGATCCATACTGAGATCTAAACATGATCTTAGTGAAAGATGAAATAAAGAAGGTGGCCCTTAGGCATAATCAACGTCTCCAAGTCCATGTTAATCTAGCCGTGAAGACAATGACTTACATTCATGATGTTCGCCTCCTCAATAGAACTAAACCCAAGGACTTGGCTGTGCAAGAATAACAAAACTTTATATTCAAAACAAGAGCTAATGTTGGGAATCCATATTGTAAATGCTAACTCTGCAAATGTGATTTTATTAGAGAAATAAAAGTCTTAGTCGATCCTATAGGATTGGTTAAGATATGTAGCGTTTATTTGATTAAACTCTGTTTATAAAAAAAAGGAAGGCTTGTTACATGAATCCTGCTCTCAAAATTAAAAACCCATATCATTCCTGAAATCCGAAACGAACAATTCGGATTCCGCAGTCAACATTCTACAACTCTACAAGTTTCAAAATTAATTGACAAAATATCTTCTGGCTTCAATTCCAAATCTATAACAGCTGCAGTCCTATTTGACATTTCAAAAGCTTTTGACAAAGTTTGGCATAAAGGTTTACTTTATAAATTACTTCAAACTAATCTCCCACTAACATATATTCACTTAATTAAATCATATCTCACAAATAGATTATTTTTCATCTCTACTGAGGGGGCTTCTTCCATCCTCAAGCCAATTCTTTCCGGAGTTCCTCAAGGGTCAGTTCTTGGCCCATTACTACATCTTCTTTTTTTACAAACGACATTCCTCTCCAGCCTCACATTCATCTTGGCCTTTATGCTGATGACTCACTTTTTTACGTCCAACATAAAAATGCAAATTATGCCAAAATTTACCTACAGAGACAAATCAACGCATTACTTCCCTGGTTTCATAGTTGGAGAATTAAATTAAACACAGACAAAACTGAAGCTATTTTATTTTCAACTAAACTTAAAAAGCCAGCCCCGCTTGAAGTCTACGACAAGCAAATTAAATGGAGCAATCAAGTTAAATACCGTACCTAGGGGTAACATTGGACAGCAAAATTAATTTTAACAAACATACACTCACCAGAATTTCATCGTCAAAACGCACCAGAGCAGCTCTTTATCCTGTCATTTCTTCATCTAGCACTCTATCCATTTCAACCAAACTCATGATTTACAAACTTTATATTCGCCCCATAATTTCATACGCTGCTCCTGCATGGTTCAGTCTTCCATCTAAAACTAATCAAAATAAAATTGAAAGCCTCCAGAACTCCATCCTCCGTCAAATATCGCAATCTCCATGGTATGTTTCAAATGAAACCATACGCAATTCTTTCAAAATTTCTACACTTAAACAATTTATTATCAATCTCACATTCACAACTTTTCAACGATCTTCTAAATCAACATATCAACACCTACGATTAATCTCAAGTGAAGAAGCACCCCCTCCTACCAAACGTCTACGACCAACTTCTTTGATCCAGCATCTGCTAAAGTAATACACTAAATCAAACACAAATATACACCCAACTCACAATGAAGAACACTCTACACACACACACACACACATACTTAAACAGTGAAGAACACTATATAATCATGTATATGTATCACACTAATCGCCAAAGGGCTTGCCCTGAGGCAGAATTCTTATATGTTACAGATAACAGCCATTCAATGCAATGCAATACACAGTAAATCAGAATCCTTTATGGTGCATAACATACCGGTATCATGCGCAACTTAAAAAAAAGTGAATATTAAAAAATGAAATTTACTGAAGAGTAGGTAAACTATAGAGATTGTGCTCCACTAATTGAGCGGAACATCATGATTCTGTAGAAGTATTAGTTGAGCTACTTCATCTCTTGTTATGAGCCTTGCATATTATAAAATAATGAAAAGGTAACGACTGGTGCCCAACTCCTCAACATGGAATTGAATGGTATGATTTTGTAATAAGTCTCTGCATTCCTGTTTTCAATATTACCACTAATTCTACCTCCAAGTGTGTACCAGCAAAAAGAAACTCTTGATCTTTCCACTGTGTTTAACTCTGCCAAAATACTAAAAGAATAATATATGAAATTGTGTGCAACTGGGAAGATAATACAAAATTTCCGGTATATTCAAGAAAGTTTCAGAGAAGAACTTCAAATTTGAACTGTTTAACCAATGACTGCAGGACGTCAGACAATGAGATAGTGTACAATCTAAGACTATAAGCAGTATTTTAGAAGTAGCTCATCCTGATCCTTGAAAATACTATCCAGGGCATTGATTTTTTCAAGGCCGTTTCAAACTAATGACAACAACAAAAATGATTAAAATCGTAAATCTTGTAAATACAGACGGTCCTAAAGATATACAGAATTAAATCTTAAGGGTCGGCTCTAGCTGTCGGCCATGTTGGTTGACACTCCATAAGACCAATGTTAAATTAAAATCCATATTTTTCCTTTATTTTTGATCGGATAATTATGAACTATATGTCATTTTAAAGCTATGGCCAATACGCATGCAAATGGCTTTTCCAAAATTAAGAAAAACATTTTGTTTAATATTTATTAACAATTTAAAAAATTGATTTTTAATAATTTTTTATGTTGTCACTATTAGTTATAGCGAAAAAGTACCAAGCCATTTGCATGAAGAATTTCGTCCCCAAGAGTTTGGTATTTTTTTGAAAACGCTATTTGAACAATTGCGGGTTTTAAATGGATTTAGGCTGAGCAATGTCCGTGTAACCTACCGCCGCTATAGGGTGACTTTAAATATTTTTTTACGATGTAACTATTAATTATAGCGAAAAATTATCAAGCCATTCGGATGAAGAATTTTGTCCCCAAGAGTTTGGTATTTTTAAAAAAACGCTATTTGAACAATTTTGGGTTTTAAATGGATTTAGGATGAGCAATGTCCGCGTAACCTACCGCCTCTACGCTGGAGTCGCAGGTTGCTTTCTGTTTTACTAGAGCCGACCCTTAATACGTTTCCCCTTAGAAGTGACCAACATACTTGAAATAAAAACAAAATAAATGCTCCTCAGGTTTGACTAGTTTAATCAAATTAAATTAAATACAGTTAAATGATATCGGGAGCGACTTATAGATTTCACTATGAGTTATATTTTAATAAATTGATTTTGGCTGTCTGATGCGTACATTTAAAAAGTTTGATTAACTGATTTTTAAATGCCTCGTTGTTCAAACACGCCCATATTACTGTATAAATTTAATAAATTCCTTAAAGATAATTTAAAAAACTTGAATTTAGGTTACAGTAATCTAAGTCAATGTTTTAATATTAGATTAATATTGTTATGTTTGTACAGTTAAAATACCTTTGTTATTTATGTCTTTTTATTTTAAGTTTTTAATGTACTTCATTAAATTTAAATTAAATGTCCAATTTGTAATTTAATTGAATCTAAGTTTGTGACTAGATGTCTATTACAAATATGTTTGGTTAATGACAAATAAGTTAAACTAAGCTATATTATAGCATTGAAGAAGTGTTGTTTCTTCAATGATTATAGTTATGAAATATATTTATAGCTGCAGTGTCCAATAAAAAAGGGTTTCCCAAAACACACACAATAACTTATCATAATCTCCAACTTGGAGACAGAACTGTCATCAGAGATATATCCAAGCATTTATGCTGATTATATTACAGTGTATGTGAGAAATAGAAACAAAGGAAATGGGGTAGTAAGCAATCAAAACGCCCTGAACAAAACATTGTCTTGGGTGAAAAAATAGTAGGCCTACCTACCATTTTAAAAAAGAGTAATCAATCAACATTATTTCTGGGAAATGAAAAATTAAGACCTTGATTAGCAATTTGAATATTTCAAGAATTCACTAAAACCAGTCCAATGAATTCTGCCTAATACCCATTAACCCGTCAATTTGAAAATGAAAAACAAATAGTTTGCCCTACATTTTTGGAACATTTCACAGTTCTATGTTTTTTGTACGAAAAGGAAGTTTTTTTTGGCATCACTGCAACAGAAAACCAAGTTGCACTGTTAAAACTTTCTTGTATAAAAGGGAATAAGTAAACTTTACTCTTTGCTTTCTACAAGTTGGACACAGGGCCGCTTTTCCGAATAGGCACGCTAGGCACGTGCCTAGGGGCGCAAAGGATTTGGGGCGCCAAATTTTAAATAAGAAAAAAAATAAAGAAGGCGGAAAATGATGCCGAAAGGTAACTGATAATTTATGAAGAAGAATGTTTAGGCCATGAAACTCCTTACGGCTGCCGGTTGCCAGTCCGGGACACGGCGGGGTCCATAGGTGGTGGATAATGGTAAGACTCTCTGACTCTCCAACAAATTCAAAAGAATAGTAATGATAAGAGCCAACGGAAAGAAAGAGAGTTAAGGGAAATTCCCTCCCGAACCAAAACTGGCAAATCAAGAACTCAAAAAGAAATGCTCTGCTGGGTTTTTGGACCCCCTATTATTTGATTAGTATTCCATACCTCCCAGACCCTCCCCCCCCCCAACCCCCCCCCCCCGCCCCGTTTAAATCAGGTATGAGGGGCGCAATTGTTTGAAGTGCCTAGGGCGCTAGTGAGGTTAAAAACGGCCCTGGTTGGACAGCCAAAAGTTATTTGCAACTGAGCGTGAGCATGGGCGCCCATATGATATTTTCTAGGGGAGGGCTAGACTGGGGTATGGGGCTTAACACGTTCACTGCTAAGGATGCACAAGTGAGCTTGACACCGAACACTATGAGAAGCAGCCGATTCACAGTGCATTGCACGCCAACTCCCATATTGGGAGTATTTTCAATACACAATGCATTGCATGCTTTGCACGCCAACCCCCGTTTGGGAGTATTTTCAATGCACAGTTCATTGCGTGATTCGCAAGCTAACCCCCGTATTGGGAGTATTTTCAATACACAGTGCATTGCGTGCTTCGCACGCCAATTTTATTCCTATGTGCTATGGACGCACATGTGTGATTATTACGTAGGAAGGTTCAAAAATAAAAAATAAACTAATTTCTAACTTATTTAGACTATAAATATAAAAAATAAAAAGTCAGCTCCTAGCATAGGAAATACGAAATTTGCAGTGAACATGTTAAGGAATACCCTCCCCTCCTTCGACAAAAGACGTCCAGGGATATTTTTGACTTCCCCAAGAAAACTTTTAAAATTTGGGAAGCCAATTTGGCTGTTCGGGTGAAATATTAACCCACACATCATTGAGTCTGTACCTTTACGCCCAGTGAATACACAAAGACCTATAACACTGCTAGAGGCCGCACCAAGTAGTGAGCCAGCAGCTCATGCTTGAACTCTTGTAAAAATAAAATAAGTATATATGTAAAATCAAACGGCACATAACATTTAAAACATATTTTAGTGCTAATCTCTTTAAAGAAAAATACCTGACTGTAATTAATAATGTACATATTTTCCTTTCCCTGGGAGCTGGGGGGGGGGGGGGCATGGCCCTCCTCTGCCCTTAGGTATGACTGTGTGCATATCATAATAATCCTTTAAAACTTATGGAGAAAAGGTTTATGGCTGACACAATCAAAAGCCTTTGAAAGGTCATAAGAGATGCTACATGAATATCAATTTCTATCTAATGAGCAAGTTATAGAGTCTAATATATATTATATATAGTAGATTCTGTAGAAAGCTCATTCCAGAATCTAAATTGACTCTTCAGTAATTCATCAAAAAATTTTTGAATTCTGCTCAGAATATAAAAAAAAAAGTATATCACTATTAGCGCTATAATGACAGTAATAATTTGTAATACAGTATCTGTTTCACCTCATTGAAAAAAATGGGTCTGTTTGTTTTATACTAAGTGAATATTTTAAGTTTTTCAGGAAAACTACCATACTCAAAAGACTCAATGGTAGGGAAAACATTTGTTTTGTAATAATATGAGAATAACATTTTAAAACCTTGGTGGTAATGCCATCCAAACCCACAGTGCTTGTATTCTTTAATTCAGAAATTACTTAATATACTTAAGCAGTATATCAAGTAAGACTTATTGTCGTCCAAAGACACTCTTATTTCAGAGGTTAACCACGGAATTCTGACATTTTTGTTTTTGAAATTTACTAGTTTTAGAGGTAAAACCCTTTTAAAAATATGTAAATATGTTGATGTCCAGAAAAGGGAAATTATTTAATAAGTTAATATAATAAATCAATATAATATCAACTTACGATATAAACATAAGTTTTTCAACTATACAACATTTATCTGAGGATGTATTGAGACTTAAGCCTAAGGTACTAGTTAATTACACGATCAACAGTCCTTTAGTACAACCGTGAACTACAATATTTTATAAGATAGTTCCCATCAAAATTCAACATTAGCCTACCATATTTATATTATTATTAATGCATCACTTTCCCCTAAACTATAAAGTATATTGCCTACAGTAACGTCCAGTTGGTCCTTTAACTTTATTCACTATCATTTATACAGTAGGCCTACAATTATTATAATAGCTAAATTTATAGGTATAGTTTTAAAGTATTAGTTGTGATTTTATAAAGTTACAGTAAGTTTACAATAAATCCAAATCTTTCAAGATGGTCTAATTGATCTAACATTAACCTAAATTACCAGTGATTGTACAAAGAAAATATAGGCTTATATAAGTTACAATAATAAGAACTTAAAAAGAATCATATATGATTTGCTAAAAAGCTTGAATTAGTCCCATTTATTAGTAAAATTAACACAAATTAATAATTATAAGAAGATGAAATTTAATATTCTTTGAAGAAATCATTCCAGCTGGATGCCCATAAAATAAAATTATACTCGTAATAAACTAAAATTTGAAGTTTACATTAACAAAATAATTGTATTAATTCTATGAAAGCAAAAAGACTTACTTTATTACACAAATAAATAATAGGTAATCTCAATAATTTATTTCAAAGACACAAAATAAGGCGCCATTTTACAACTAAACTGGCGGGATTTTAAATGACGAAATAGTACAACTAGTGCAATGCCTAGTAAATCACTAAATAACAATTTTAGCAGGCATTATCATAGATTTAAAAACATGTATTATAGTAATTTTATGTTATACGTTTCCTAACAAATTCAATCATAACCATTTTAACTTCTACAAATAAAGGTTACAAATAAGTCAAAATGTTATTATTTTTTTCCTCGACAAATACTTATTTTCATAGATGATTTTATACAAACAAAATATAATATTTACAAAATATAATAATTCAAATAAAAATAAAACGATGAGTTTAAAAACATTTAGACTAAACAAATGTTTTATTGTTATTTTAAGTTGAATAAACCAAATACATCGAAAACAATTAATATTATTATCTTTTAAAACCTATATTAGAGATTTTGCCGGGTATCGATACAAAAAGTATTACTATTATAAATATTAGTGAAATTGTGTTTGTAAAATAACAATCGATTAGTTTGAAAAATGTAATTTTAATTTAAATAATTATGAAAACGTCTTCGAACAGTTCCTAACCCTACACACTTCTTTTCCCTTTAAAAACATTTAATAAAATCCTCTTCATAATTACAAATCAGATTTGTTAGAATAATAATTACGTATTAAATAAAAAATAAATAATAAAATTTTATTAAAAATATCGATATTTTTATATCGTGGAATAGCAAATAGAAATATGGTTCCGCCATTTTGAGTATAAACTAAACTGTGTTATTTACCTTTACAAGAACTTTTGTTTAGAAACTTTGAGGTGCTACAATGTTGGCTTTAGGGCCTAAAAAAGACGGCGGTCCAAATGCAAAATTCTTCGAATCGCCAGAGACTATATCATTATTTGATGTAGTAAAATCATGGCTTCAAAGGAATTGCAAGAAGGTAAATCTAACCTTATAGATTGGCTTGGGTTCCTGTGACGTTTGTAGTCAATGTTAAAAGATATTATTGATTTTGTCCAAGTAAATAGTATTTGGCTGTACAATAAAATCAGTTTTAATATTCATATGTTACTGCTTTGATTGCATTTTCTGTTGTAATAGGCCTAGTATTAACAAGAAAGCTTTCTTAAGAATGTGGCCCTACATTGTGTGAGTAGGGTAGGCCTAGGCCCAAAATATAAATTCCAATATATAAAACTAGTTTATTTAGTGTAATATTTTATTTGTTGAATCCTAACCTGCCATAATTAGGTATTTATGTTTTGGTACCGCCGAAATAGGCTTTAATGTTTCTATAAAAATCACTTTGACAAAAATTGGCATAAGTTTTTAATACACCTCCCTATTGATATCACCGCGGACGACAACCTTTTTTATAGGAAGAAAAGTAGTGGGTGTACTATTACTTTGTCAGAAGCAAACCTTCCCATATTGAGATATGTTATCGCTAGTGGATTGCAATCGACAAAAAAACATGATAGCAGAAATGAAAGCATGGCGTAAATTTACTATACGACCCTCAGGTTATATTTTTGCTGATGATAACCTTGTTGTACATTCTACTGTTAAATGTTGAATACTGATAAACATACTGTGACTAAAGACTATAAGTTAGAACTACAGGCTATTTTTTTTATTCTTGCATTGCTGATGGCGTAGGATCTTGTAGTGTAAATTCGCGCCGAAAGCATTAAAAAAAAAAAAATAGCCTGAGGTTCTAACTTATAGTCTTTAATCTCACAGTATGTTTGCCCTAACAACTGATTACAACCACCTGCCCGCCTTTGTCCTGCACTTTTATTAAACGTGCTCGTTGCAAAACAATTGATATTTATTAACTTATACACGCCTAACGAACAACCAATTAACTTTTCTAAAAAAAGGCCCAAATTTTAGTTTTTTATTCCCATACAGGCAGTCTTGTATCTGAGGTTTAAGAGTAGGGCCTACTTGACTCTCAAGTTTAAGGTCTCTGTTGTTTTGAATCTGGGAAAAGACCATGGCTGTTTCTTTATTTAGAAAAAAAGTTGATTTCAGGCGATAAAAGCCCATTGGTATTTTTGCTTTAAAGCCTGAAAAAAGTAAATATGTAGGCTTATATTTAGGGTAATCATCAATTACTTTACGGGTGACCAGTTTTTTTTTTTACATATTTTGAAACTTACATATTTTACTGACTTTAAAGAGGCAAATTAACAACCATCGTTGATCTTAATGAAATTACAAGAGAAGCAAAAATTGAGATACAGTTTCATGTTAGTTAAAGTTGTTAGTTTAAGCTGCGAAATTGATTTTCGACATTGCCAAATTTAAACGTTTACAATCATTAGTTTGGGTTTTTAGCAAAACTAAAAAATTTCATATTACTGAATTATCTTAATAAAAATGTATTTTATATGTTGTTTGACAAGTTAGTTTTGTTGGGGTATTTCATGATGATTGTCCAGGAGAGAAGCAAAGTTAGGTTGTAGGTTAGCTTAGAATATATATTTAAACTATAATTAAACGGATTTGTTATGTGGTAGATTAATATGTTTTATATTCAAAGCTAGCTTGTCACTGCTGTGTACAATCGATTTATCTAATTTATTTGTAGCCTATTATGTAAATCCATATAATACTAATCTGTGCAGGTACATTATCTACTGTGAATGTTGTACAACAACCCAACATTAGCATCACTGTAGACTGATTTATTTCATATCTATTGCAATATTTTGTTCTTCTAGTATAGTCCAAGTTTTAAATAAAAATGGCTGAATATTAACTATCATGAAGTTTTGTTTTTTCATAGTTCCTTTAGTATTTATTTTTTTAGTGATCCTTCTTAACCTTTAAACACTAAGCATTCGTTATTCTTACGACCATGAAAATGGAATTTCGGTCGTCTGCCTCAGTGTTTTGATCTTGAGCGCTGTATGTCGCAATACTTTCGTCCCTCCCCACTCTCTATTTAGTCTGACCTTGGAAACAGCCCAGTGTGCGTCCACAGTCTCAAAAAAGCCGTGTAGTCGTACATTTTACTAGTGCTTAGTAGTGGTGTTACATTTTTTCAATGTACATAAACCAATTACATAAACCAAGGTGTAACAAAAAGACTTAATCCTGTGATTATTTTTATTTTAAGCTTCCTAACATATAATTCTTATGTCTTAGATTATCAATAATCTAAAACTTATTTATCAATAAATTCGTTAATAGTGAGTTAACGTTTTAACAAAATGGCGGCATGTAGAACCTTTTACTGTTAGTAGGCCTACAAGTCTTAATTTTAAAGCAATTTTTACAGCGCTGTGATATTTTTCCCCCCTAGAAACATATCACTGATTGTAAAAATGCATTGTATAAGTTTTGTTAATCATTTTTTTAAATAACGCAATTGAAGTCATTTAATTATTTAGCCACGCAACTTTTACACAAACATTTAACTTTCTAGTTTCTTCCTACTTGCATAAAAAGAAGTAAGCATGACAGAATTCCATATTTATGCCTGTAGCCTTCCTGGATGGTTAATAATTATCTTTTTTGGCGATGCTGTCGAACAATACTTATTAATTATAGCCTATCTTGTCTTTTCTTCTTTTTTACATAATGCGTTT
>JAGFPH010004675.1:27650-52646 GCA_018207615.1 Philaenus spumarius
TTTCGACTATCAGTAATTATCAAATGTACACAAACACTTAAACACAACACAAACTAGGACCCATTACAATAAATAAATACGCGTGGTTGGTGACCGTTCTCGATAAGGCTTTCGTCAACAATTGACAAAATTAGAATGTGCTTAAAAAAATGTGTTTTAACCAACAGAATTACAACAAATATCAAACAAACGAATATCGACAGGGTTTGTGTGGTCCTGGAAAATCAAAAAAATTCAGGGACACAAAAAAGTAACACATTCAGGATGCTTGTAAAAGTCGGCGAAATTATTTCACATCATTGATCCCCTTGATAATGCAACATCTGGAAGCTCTTTTTTGCTGCAGTTTGCCGAAACACAAGCTGTTCTCAGTCTAATTGTGTTCTGGTAAAATCTAATCGTTGAATTGTAGGATTGAGGGATGCTGTTGATTATAGGAAGTGTGGTGCAAGTTCAGGAAACTTGAACACTAAAAGTGAATATGTACTCCGTCCTCTCATTCTTAGGATATTATCAACACTAAAAACGCAAGATAAAAAATTAACTTACTCCTAGCACTTGGGAAACAAAATGCTTATTTTAAATTAAACATTATTTGTACTAAAATACTCTGTGTTGCCCTTGGGTGGTAATGTAAGGAAAACAGGTGTAAGTTAGGAGAAGGCTAAAATGTAGGTTATAGAATTTATGTTACTAAAATTTAAAGCAAAATAATGTTGTCATAAAATAATTTCAAAATATGCCTTGAGTCAGTCTGGGAACTTGAGAAAAAAAAACCAGGGAAATGAATTATACCCAAATTCTTTATTAACTCTATTAGAGTGCTAGAACTCTATAGAATGTTTGATTACATCAAATTAAAATTCTAATAATATTGTGTTTATAGTATCTACAAGCAGATCCACCAACGTGCAAAAGCCTTGCTCAACTCGTCATCCAGCTGATCCAGTTCCAAGAGGACAACTTAGGGAAGAATGTCAGCAAACCGCCTCTCACACGCTTGCCTGTAAGTAGATAGCCGTTATTCAAAGGGATGTTGGGGAGCAGAGGTTAATTTTCCTGTCGGCTACAGTTTTAACCTACATAAGTTGCATAAGTTCGAACTTAGTTACTGGAATTCTATATAGGCTACTTTGCTTCTCCGTCTTCATATTAGTCTATAGTGGGCTTATAGTAAAGTCGTACAAAAAAAATCAAGGAGAATATTTGAGGGTCGTTGAGAAAGGAAAATGTCTTTACTCCATTTACATTGGAATGTAACTGTGCTAGTATTTAAAGGAATACATATAAAATTTTATAGATAATTATAACTTCTTAGATGTTGGATTCCAGTTTTTAATAATATTTCCTAAAATAATTTAATTTTAAATTTTTTGGTTTCAGTAATGGTAATGGAACCGTAATAGAGTCTTATTATCTGTCCATCAGAGTGTCACATTCTCATATTCATACATTTTACTCCTATAAACTTGACTTAGATATTTAAAAGTATTTAATTTTAATAACTAGTGGACCCGGCAATGCTTCGCTATTGCTATTGCTTGATTTACCTAACCTAAAATTATATTCAGTTTTTGATCCAAATCAGTTGTTGATCAAAATCAGCTGTTTTAAGCTTTTCATACGAACAGCTGTTTTTTGTGCCCCTGATAAAATCAAAAGAAATCTTTCTTCTTCTTCCTTAAGATTGACCTTCCATAAGATTAACATTGAAACTTTGAGGGCTACTGGGGCGTATCCCTGAGGACCGATGTAAATTATAATGGGATTCTGCTCATCTACAGGACACTACCTTTCTAACGGTATGCGCGAATTTCTCCTACGATGCACACAAGCTGAGAAAAAAGGACGACAAGTTTTGTGCTTGCCTATTAATATATAGATACATTCAAACAAAATAAAGTAGAGCCACGGTTATCCAAGGTTATATGGACCAAGTGAAAACTCAGATGACACGAACTCTGTAAAAAATTAAGAGGGAAACGTGTGGTAAAATCAATGAAAACGTGGTCAAAGATATGAGAAAAGGCATCTACTGTATTATCAAATGAAAAACTAACGCCCAAATGAAAATAAAATACAAATACAAAATGATAAAAAGATATACATGCACATACTGTAGTACATGTTCCAGTAAAAAAACTATTTTTTTTAATAAGTCCAAAATGTTTTCTGTTTAACGGAACTCGCTCGCCTGAAAACTAAACAAACGATATGCAGTATGAGTATGATGCTCACAACAATTTAAGAGCGAGGGTTTACTTATACTGATTCAAACTACTGTATTCACAAAAACTAAAGAAGACGTTGAGAGGGGGGTAAGCCAGGTAGGGTAGAAGTTAGACACAGTAGAAGGATGGACAGAATCAGGTGCAAGCCAAGCCAACGAATGATGAAATCACCATCGCGTAAACGTCTGTCTACGCTTACTACGCTACTAAGTGTATCCGACTACCCGATTAATATTGTTTATTCAAGTCTTTGTTTGATTGTTTATTTAGTTCACTACTTATAAATAAATAAATTATGTTATTTATTTAGAAAATCTATTATTCTCTTGAATAAACAGTACTTGTACCGATTCAAAATACAGTAAGACCTCGATAATCCGGCAGACCCGATAGTTCGGCATCCATCATCTTAAAAATTTGCACTCATTAAAAACGGTAGTTTTTGTAATTATTGAGTGATTTAAGCCCGATCTACACTGTCTGTTGGTTCCGCGTCCGTTAAAAACAGCGTGTAAAAATCTACTGCTCAATAAACTTGTCCAATACAAACATTTTAATCAAAATTTCTCCTAAAAATCGGACCGATTCAAAACAATGTGCTCTCGTCGTCCTTTAAAAACGTTAAAGGGACCGTTTAACACTTCCGTTGCTGACAGTATTTTGTTGAACGTATGAAAGATTATTGAAGATTATCCACTTAGTGAAGATTATTTGAACAAATTGAAGTTTTTGGAAAAAAATACATTGAATTTCTTGTAAGTAGTTGTTCGGTTTAAAACCGCTCGCTTTGCAGGGTTTGGAAGCGAAAGGGGTTCGAAGAATTTGTGACAGGCTGGAGTAAAAATAGCAAACCCCCACCACGTACTGTACTGACTAACGGAAGCCAACAACAAAGGGGAATGGAGCCGTGCTACCCGAGGCCCTTCAGTTAGTGGCAATATCACATGTAATTTACGTTCATATACAGTACATGTGCTTTTATTTATAGTTTATTCCCTGTTTAAATCATTTTAAAGGAAGACCTCGATAATCCGGCATATTCGATAATCCGGCATCACCGGATCCCAGAGCGTGGCGGATTATCGAGGTCTTACTGTACCTAAAAACGTAAAAAATCGTAATGCTATTGATGATTAGCAAAGCATTGGAATTATTGTGTTGTACAGCATTTAATAATGATTAAAAACTCTGTGTTTTATTTACTGGAACCATTTTTGACGAAACGTTATATGACTAATATAAGTACAGTACAGTAGATTTGCCGATATATTTGAATTTCACTTTGCGTGGTTACTTTAACGCAAGCATCTACCACAAACCGAACTTTTTTTTTACTACTTCAGTTAACTCGGAACTTTACTGTATATAGTACAAATTCAACAACTTAATTAGCCTTGCTAACCTTGATTTCACAAGATGACATTTAGAAGGCAGTTTAACACTGACTAATTTTATAAATACCGTGAGTTAGACGCTTTACTTATGTGTATCATTTATGTTTCAGATGCGTTGTTTCCTGGATTTCAAGCCAGGTGGTGCACTGTGCCATATCTTGGCTACAGTGTATAAGTTTAAGAGTGAACAAGGGTGGCGAAGGTTCGATTTCCAGGTTAGTAAGGTATGAATCACGGGTGTCACCTCACCTCACTTCACTAACTCTCCGTCCATTAATGTTAAATGTTTGCACGTAAGTGTTTGTACGCTTTTAGCACAGCTCGTAAGTAGTGTTTACGCTATATATGTTCAATGCAAGGTGATTAGAAAAGAAAAGGGGTTGCCACACAGATTCATTTCGACTTCAAGGTTATATTTTGTTTGCAAAAATCAGAAAATTCACCTTGGTTCTCAGTATTTATTCACATTAGCCTATTTGGTTAACTCTAACATTTTTAATTTACTTTAATTTTTAACATTCAATTTAAACACTTCATAACAATAGTTTAATAATATAAATACAGAGTCATCGATTAAGGGTCGGCTCTAGTAAAACAGAAAGCAACCTGCGACTCCAGCGTAGCGGCGGTAGGTTACGCGGACATTGCTCATCCTAAATCCATTTAAAACCCGAAATTATTCAAATAGCGTTTTCAAAAAAATACCAAACTCTTGGGGACAAAATTCTTCATCCGAATGGCTTGATAATTTTTCGCTATAATTAATAGTTACATCGTAAAAAAATATTTAAAGTCACCCTATAGCGGCGGTAGGTTTCACGGACATTGCTCAGCCTAAATCCATTTAATACCCGCAATTGTTCAAATAGCGTTTTCAAAAAAATACCAAACTCTTGGGGACGAAATTCTTCATGCAAATGGCTTGGTACTTTTTCGCTATAACTAATAGTGACAACATAAAAAATTATTAAAAATTAATTTTTTAAATTGTTAATAAATATTAAACAAAACGTTTTTCTTAATTTTGGAAAAGCCATTTGTATGCGTATTGGCCATAGTTTTAAAATGACATATCGTTCATAATTATCCGATCAAAAATAAAGGAAAAATATGGATTTTAATTTAACATTGGTCTTATGGAGTGTCAACCAACATGGCCGACAGCTAGAGCCGACCCTTAATGCTTGAATTTGAAAAAAAAAACACTACATCATCGTATTAAAGAAAAACAGAAATATTGAGGCAGTTTTAGTCTTAAAATAAAGAGGAAAGTTGGTAATTTTGATACATACCTTAATTAATTTCTTTATGTTCTTCGTTAATAACTCGGCATACATCAAATATTGATTTTGGAAACCTAAACAAACAAAATATGTTCTGCACTACATTCCTGGAGCTCTGTGGTACACTTAATAAATTTAATAATACAATAATTAATTACTAAGCTTCACTATCACAGTAATAAAAAAATAACTAAATTGTTTTTTTTAAATCTTTATGTAAATTTCAAAAATATTGTTAACATCTTCTTGGAGGTTAAACAGTACCAATTTGTGAAGTGTAAAAAACAATTACAAGTAGAGTAGGTCCTCCCAGCTCTCCCCAATTGTGTACAATCAGCGTGAACCTCAATGGCCTTGAGGTAACATTTTCACTCGACAAACGTATTTAAAATAATTACTGTCTAACTATTACAATTAATGCATTCTTCTTATAATATGAAATAAATATACTTATGTGTACGAAACCACAATTAAAATTTAGCATTAAAAATACATTAAATATATAGCTATTATAAGTCCTTAAACTTGAAAACAACCAGACTAATAATTATTTGTGTAACAATTTAGAAATTAGTACTGTTCCACCTCCGAACGAAGATGATAATGTTATTAACTGTAAATAAATAATAACTTAGTTATTTTTCAATTATTGTGGTAGTGGGTGTTATTTTTTTTTTATTTCATTTAATATGATCATTAAAATGTCAATGATTTTTATAAAGTTATAAATTTCTTCAGTAACTTAAAGAAGAAATAAATTAAAAATACAGTAGAACCCCTCTTAACCGGTCAGGTCGGGACCGAGACCCTGGCCGGTTACGAGTTTGGCCGGTTGATCCGAGGTTCCCGTAAAAAATAGATTTTAGTTAAAAAATAACCTACAGTACATATTTCATAAATAATAAAGGAAATAAGACGTTATTGCAACTGGTTTTATTGTATGTACTGTACATACACACACAAACAAACACTAACAAATTACATGTAAACATTTTAACTTCCTCGCCTCCTTTTCTCCCCTCATGTTTTCAAGCACTTTTGCTCTCACGAAATTCGGTAAAGGTTCCGAGAAATAAACAGATGAAGAAAGAGAAACAAAGGATGCCGCTTGGTTAATTGATTCCAAGAAAAAATGATACAGTTGCCGTGGGAAGCAAGATTTGATCCCCCCTCTTGCTTCCGCAGCAAGAATCAATCGACAAGGCGGCTTCCTTTGTTACGCTCCTCCTCCCCCCCTTTTCCCTGCCACAACATTAAGGGTCGGCTCTAGCTATCGGCTATGTTGGCTGACACTCCATAAGACCAATGTTAAATTAAAATCCAAATTTTTCCTTTATTTTTGATCGGAAAATTATAAACGATATGTCATTTTAAAGCTATGGTTAATATGCATGCAAATGGCTTTTTAAAAATTAAGAAAAATATTTTGTTTAATATTTATTAACAATTTAAAACATTGATTTTTAATATTTTTTTATGTTGTCACTATTAATTATAGCGAAAAACTACCAAGCCATTTGCCTGAAGAATTTCGTCCCCAAGATTTTGGTATTTTTTTTAAAACGCTATTTGAACAATTGCGGGTTTTAAATGGATTTAGGCTGAGCAATGTCCGTGTAATCTACCGCCGCTATAAGGTGATTTTAAATGTTTTTTACGTTGTAACTATTAATTATAGCGAAATATTACCAAGCCATTCGGATGAAGAATTTTGTCCCCAAGATTTTAGTATTTTTTAAAAAACGCTATTTGAATAATTGCGGGTTTTAAATGGATTTAGGATGAGCAATGTCCGCGTAACCTACCGCCGCTATAGGGAGTCGCAGGTTGATTTCTGTTTTACTAGAGCCGACCCTTAACACATACAGTAGCACAAATAACATTGCGTCATCCCGAAATGTCCGTCAAATAATCGATGTTTGAGACTTCGGCCAGTTAATATATTTGATTTTGTTGTTTCTTGAAATAGGCCGGTTAAGCCGAGGACCGATTGATCCGAGGCCGGTTAAGAGGGGTTCTACTGTATATCTATTCTAACTAAAACATATGTTTTTTGTACAACATAAAATAAAATTTAAGTTAAATACAACTCATGAATCTATTTAATAACACAAGCTATTACATTTTTTACGAAGTTATGAACTGCTAGTTCCATTGTGCACACATCTCTTCTAATCTAACCGCCTTGCATTCAATGTGCATGACCTAGTGTTGTTTTGTGTTGCATGCTCTACGTGTATTATAGTAAGCAGTGGGAATGTTAATTTTAATTCTAATGTTAAAATTACTTATTATTGACCTCACTTGTTTGAAATGAGAAATGTATCCAATATTTGATTTCAATGTCATAACCATATGTTTGTTTAGATTATGCGTTCGGTAATACTTCATGAAAACCTAGGCCTAATACTGGCCTATATAACATACTAGCTGGCTCGATCCGGCTTTGCACGGGTAGACAAATCAAAGTTAAATGTATTTTAACAAGAAAAATATATCAATAAATATGTTATACTATATATTTCTTATGGGGATTTTTAGTAACTTTGACCCTCCCCCAAAATTTTGAATTTTTTAAAACCTTTATTAGCAAACACCTAGGGTCCTAGAATAAACTACATACCAAATTTAATTTAAATCTGTTTGGTGGCTTTTGAGATTTTGTGATGAGTGAGTGGTATTTGGATTATATATAGCTAAGAGTCCCCTAATCCGGACAAGATTGGACCGGACCCTGTCCCGATCACCGGAAGTCCGGACTAAAAGGACTTTGCCTTTAAAAATGAGATACAAACGGAATACAAATTTTAGATGAGTAAATCTATAAAAATTAATGTTATTTTTTTCATAAATACTGCTGTTTGTATTCGTAGTTCTAAGTTTTAACCTGCCAATTGATGTACAAATAAAAAGTACTTTGTGAATAAAATTTAAAATTTATTGATAGTACAGTATAAAAAAAAAAAAAAACTCCTTACAGCACAATACTGTTTATAGAGAATTTTAAAAGGAAAGAAATGTAAATTTTGAACAGGACTTGAACAAAAGTTACATTGTTTAAAGAAAGCGAGAAGTATTTTCCCTTATTGTCTCAGCTACTTTTTTCAGTTTAGTTGTCATTGCCACTCACAAATACTCGCACTGAATGGTAAAAAAAAAAAAAAAAAACACTATTAATTGGTAGCCTACAAGTTTATTTTGTGGGTATCAACGGACAACTAAAGCGAAAGAAACAAAAGAGACTTTTCTAAAAATGGTTGTAGGGAGTGAGTCATTCCTAGAAAACAGAATGCGTGCGCCGAATTCTTTGTCTACATTTTCTAATTGTAGCCAACTGAGGTCGTCAAACTCTCTCATAAAATAATTTTTGTAACTGACGTTTCACTTATATAACTTGTAAAACTTTTTTTTTTACAATCCCATCCGGATTAACTGGATGTCCGGACATGCGGGACTCCACTGTAAATGAAACCCAACAGCTGTTTTTCAATGTTAAGTGCTTAAATCAGACAGTAGCAATAATAGAATTAAGTACACAGGTTTTGGTGCGCGTAATTGTTGACAAATAAATCTTTTCTTTACTATTATTCTCATCTAAATAAGTCCTTTCTAAAGATTTTTAAAAAGCAATAGAGGCACCATAGACATACCCGACAAAAAGTTTCACCATTTTTAACTTAATTAAAAAATTTAGCGTAGATGTATCAAAACATATCCTTAGTTTTTATATTTAATAGATACAAAGTAATTAAAGTGTTATTAAAACCTGTTTACCTATATATAGCCTACTAAAATTTTGGGTTCTTTGCAAAGGCTAGTTGCAAGTGCGCCAGTTTGCATTTACTTTCTGTAAGCTTAATGTTAAACTTAAACAAGTTCTCTGTTATCAGTTTTTTGTGGTCTATTTATATTAATAATATGTTAATTACCTTATATATCATCCGTCAACAATCCAAATGTTTCCTTTGTAGGATTACCGGTTTCAACGGTAAACCCTCATCTTCAGATCCTTATTAGTGTTCCTTACTTTCCGCCTATTCTGACACTCGTCTTCTGTCAAAACATTTGTCATCGATGTTGAAATTTTTGTGGAAATATCCGTTTTGGGACCCCCTGAGTACAAAAAAGTGGTTTTTACAAAATGTCTGTCTGTATGTATGTCTGTATGTATGTATGTATGTATGTATGTATGTCTGTATGTATGTAAGTCTGTATGTATACAAAGCTAGAGAGAAAACTATTTGATCGATTTCAACCAAATTTACACCAGACATGTCAAGTAGGCCTGTATAGATGCACGAAAAAGAGTTTTGAAAATTTTTGAAAAACAACCCCCTTTTTGGACAAAAAACCTCCAAAAAATCAGTTATTATTTTTTTATAAAAAAACGGCTCTAACGATTTTGATAAAATTTAGCTTATTTGTAGCCTTTAATGTGCCCTACCATATGCAAAAACCCGAATCTTTCTAAAAATTCTCGTTTAGCTAATAATAATAATAACTGATTTTTGGGGGTTTTTTGGCCATAAAGGGGGTTGTTTTTAAAAATTTTTCAAAACCTTTTTACGTGCATCTATAAAGTCCTAATTGACGTGTTTGGTGCAAATTTGTTTGAAATCGATCGAATAGTTTTCTCTCTAGATAATAATAATAATATTTATTAGTCAATCTCCAACTTTAATAAAAGTATACAAAGCTAGAGAGTAAACTATTTGATCGATTTTAACCAAATTTGCACCAGACATGACCAGTAGGCTTGTATAGATGCACGAAAAAGGGTTTTGAAAAATTTTGAAAAACAACCCCCTTTTTGGCCAAACAACCCCCAAAAAATCAATTATTTTTTTTTATAAAAAAAACGGCTCTAACGATTTTGATAAAATTTGGCTTATTTGTAGCCTTTAATGTGCCCTACCATATGCAAAAACCCGCATCTTTCTAAAAATTCTCGTTTAGCTAATAATAATAATAATAATAATAACTGATTTTTGGAGTTTTTTTGGCCATAAAGGGCGTTGTTTTTCAAAATTTTTCAAAACCTTTTTACGTGCATCTATAAAGTCCTAATTGACGTATTTGGTGCAAATTTGTTCGAAATCGATCCAATAGTTTTCTCTCTAGATAATAATAATAATATTTATTAGTTAATCTCCAACTTTAATAAAAAAAACTCTCCTACCCCACCCTACAAGTCACTGTGAATCTGTTTAGTAATTTAAATATGTTCGTGAGAAAGTATGTGCCAGTTCCTGGTACCGTTTATTTGCTATAAAGTGATGTCACAAATGTGTGATGCTTGGTGCGCAAACCACAGCCTGACGTCACGTATTTGTGACTCGAGCTTATTCTTACTAAAAAGGCTCTGACTGCCATTTAGTCTATTTGATCGTCTTTATAACTGCATATCGAGCTATAGGAATGTCTGTCACATATTTATATCGCTTGGTCCGAGTGTAGGACATTTTGTTTTGGAGTGTTGTCCAACCTGTTGGTCATGTTATACTCAACCATATAGTTGGCTGTTCACTCGTATGTGTGACGCACAAAAAATCAACTAAAATGTGCAACCATTACGTATAAAGTGAGTTAGGCATTTTTGGATTGGTAATTGAGTATAATGAACATTTAAAATAATTATTGGTCTGGGATATGTTTCTTAATTTTTTGCATTGGTCTATAATACTAGAACTATATGTTTTACAATTAGTCCGCTACAAATACCCATGCGTCACACATACGTGACACGGATAGCGAACGTGTTAATAAGCTCAGCCTGAACTCAACAACACGTAGGGAGAAATATAGCCGTGCTCAACTCAGGTTGTAGATTAATTTTATAAACACTGCTCCATCTCAAGTCAGCTGAGCCCAGTTTGAGTGAAAAGTAACCTATGGTGCTCTGGTTTACCTGTACTGTACCATCTTTGTTAACATAATTACATTGTAAGTTTTACTCAGCTATGGAGGCCTAAATAAATGTATCAGTTTCATTAAATTATTTAAATAGTGTGTCTAGAGATAAAGTTCCAATATTCAACAAGGGATTTAGATAATTCACTTAACATTTGAAATGTGAATCAATACCAACGTAACCTCCAAAAGTGTAATCATTTGCCATTTTAAAATTTCAAATAGTAATTACTTTTATTACTATTGACCTGCAGTAAAGACCACGAAAGAATACCGTTGAGAGACGGGCTTGTGTACACCGAGACCTTGAACGCTCCAATCGCCATAGTGCGACGTTGTCACATTCTTCCCACGCTTCTAACTAACGCGGCTGACCTTGGGCTGACTCAACGCATTTATAATTCTCTAAACTGTACGCTCAAGCCTCGAGCGGTAATTACCAGGAGTGTTCGAGATTAGTTGATATAGCAACGCTGCGCGCCCATCCTATTGGCCACAACGGTATTCTTTAGTGGTCTTTAATATATATTATGTAATTATTGGTACTATCAAATATTCTCCGTTATAAATAATTCAAAGAAAAAAATGATATAATACTAAAAATGAATCAAGTAGTATTAAAAGAATCAAGCTCATAAAATTGAAAGAGAAATCAACATAACCTACAAATTGGGGCCAGAAATATGATGAGTGGGAAATAAGACAAATTTAAGCAAGATCTTGGTTGACTTATTGTTTCCTTACTTTCGACTATTCTCATTCGAGATTTCAACTGATCCAATTTTATGGATACCATTTTGTAGATGATAGGTTGACTTGAGTATGAGCTGAGCTTAGATTACATCTGAGATCGGTCTCTGAATACAAGTCTAAAATGTTTCAAGTTTAACATTATAGCTATAAGAGAAATGCATTTGATGAAGCATAGGCTTTAGTTTGTGTTTGCATGTTTGTTTTGTTCTAAACCACTAACTCTGCACTTTTGAAAGCACTCTGCTTTTTTGTTTTCTTTTCTGGGTACCCCCTTTGTTTTCAGGTTTTATTTGATTAGTTTTAGTAATATTTTTATTTTTTATTTAAAATATTACAACATTGCCTTGGTAAAAGTCTTTAATCAAATTGCGTTTTTTTTTTTTTTAAATTGGGAATAATAAATCTTCAAACTTAGTGCAGATGGATCACCACGGATCGCTTTTAAAATTGTACTTATTTTTTAAACCACAAAGTATATCCAATTGTAGTAGCCTGTCATACTGGCCTAATGTGACACCAGGTGATTTGAATATCAAACAGTGCTGTAAATCATAATCCTATCAGTACCAAGCTACAACATAAGCCTGGTGCTGGTATTATAGCTTAGTTACTGCGATTAATATGCACTTCCCATATTTTACTCTCTTTGAAAATGTTTTGTAAATACAAAAATTAAAACTACATTTTAAAATACTATATTGTATGTGCAACTTAAACCTCTTCACTGCATTGACTGGCCACACAACAAACTTGATGCCAGTCTCTCGAAGAACGCACAAAGATATAGAAGTGGATGGGACTAGGTCACAACCACTGATCTCTTTACTAACTGGATCCCTTTATAGTTTGTAAGTATAAAAATCGATGGGCATAACCGAAATAGCCCAGGCAGTCAAACCCATTGACAAATTAATGATTCACCTGTGGTCAATACAGTCAAACTCAATAAGTTGGTGCATTACTACATGGCCTAAAAAATATCAACTGATATTTTTTAAAAAATATTAAAAGACCATTATATATATATATATTTACTTGTGACAGGTTCGTTGAATATCGGATTGGTGTTATTAGGGGGTTTGGTATCGAAGGGTTGGATATGAAAAGTTGAACTGTTTATACGTATAAATATTCATAAAACATGTTTTACAAATAGAGTACAATAATGACTTTCATGTTGGAAATCTCCTGGTTTTTCGAGAGATGCTGGACAGATGAATTTGGATTAACACTTCCCGCGCTACGGAAATTTTGGACCGCTCACACTGTGACGCTATATACCCCCAAAAAATTAAGTTCTCAATAAGTCAACGCTAATTTTTTTTTCGATTTTCTTATACCAAAAAATGAGACATGGGAATAAAGAAATAGTTTTTTTAATCAAAGTTGGTTTATTTGATAGCAAAATAAGTAAAAAAAACACTACAAAATTAGAAATAATCAAGCTCGTGAAACCCACACGGCTTTATTATGTATTTTGTAGTTAGGTTATTATAAAATATTATAAGAATTGAAATAAAAAAAGAACATATAACATCTGGGTGAAGGTTGGGCCGCGCGGTGCAGGTCTCGCAAAGGTAGTTCGTTTCCTTTCTCATTCCTTGTTGAGCGCAAACAACACATATACCAGTGCCCTTTTCTCTCCTTGCCATAAAGTGTTGTCTGTCAAAAAACAATAAAACAACGAACGCGGTACAGCTTCGCGCGGAACTGACTTTGCGAATTAGTTTGTCTCGCAGCGTTAGCGTCGCTTGAAACAGAGCATTAGTGGTGTAGCGCGCCAACTGAGGTGCTCCTCCCACAACAGTCGGAGTTCGGAGTCGACCGCCATTATGATTTTTAACCAAGGGATATGTTACCTAACAACTGCTGCACTCAAGCGGCACTATTTAGTCCTGACTCAATGTTTAAAAGCGAGTATATTTGTCCACAGCGTTTTGAGCGAAGTCAAACTTAGCGGTTATATTCGTCTACAGCGCGGGAAGGTTTAAGTTAGTCCTTTTTGTACAAATAATTAAATTTGCTAAGATACAAATTAGAAACAGATGTTCAAGAAAATTACGTTAGTTAATGAATAAACATTGATTGGCAAGAGTAGACGGAATTGTGACAGCTTGCACCTAATATTTTAACCTTCAGACCTTAAGTCTGCATTTTGTCTGTAAGTACTGTAGAACCCCAGCAATCATAACACTTTCCTAAAAGCTTTAAAAATCACCGAATTACAGGATTTTTAAAAACAGTCTTAGACAATTTCTATTTATGGATCCTTTTTGTGCATCATGATCGCACTATTTCACAATCTCTTTTTATTTTACAATGTGTTTCATCCTGACTGTACTGAAACTTAATCTTGCAGATTTTTTATTTTTCAAATTTTGTTTATTTATCTCAATTATTGTATATTTTTCTCTACTTTGTTAAGCTGCTGTTGTTTCATTGTTTTTTTTTGTGATTTCGTTTCTATTGTTCCAGTTTGTTGTAATTTGTGTGTATGCCCTCTTTTATACAAATACTATTTGTCAAAGAAAACCAATATTGAATAAATAGAATACATATGACAAAGACCTTGTATTTATCACCTTGATTGTATTTGAAGGTGATGAAACAACATTTTTGGAAAGAGTTATGAAAAATCACTCTTTACAAACAACGTTTATTACTTGTTTTTGTATTTCCGGAAAAAGAAAATTTGTTTACCCTCTGTCGGTCGCACTTTAAAAATCATTTCATCAGTGTATCAGAATGAAGTGTATCATATTTTTATCATATTTTAAATATGAAAATATTTATTTCAATAGTCAATAAAGTAGAAAAATAATTAAAATTTTAAAATTTGCATTTTCATGTAAACAAAATCAAAGTGAGAAGTCATCGAGTGTCAAATTTATACATAGTTTAAACATTTTTAAAAAAATAAAAATTTTAATTAATGTTATGTTTTAACATTATTTTACTACAAATTTTGTATTTCTTTGTTTTTTAGAGTGAAGTTAAAGTTTTGTTTTGAGGTTAAAGACAGTATTTTGTTTTATTTATACAAACTATCTTGAAACATTTTTATTGGGATACGTCTTTTATAATAAAAATATTATTGTAACAATTTCAGACTACGGATTAGAACTGAAAAACTTTTATTCAAATGATAATAAAACATAATAATACACCCAGAGTTTCATCAATCTATTATCTATTATTATCTTACGTTAAAATAAGTAAGTTGTCTTGCCATTTTAAAAAACAATGATATATTATAAGCACTGTAAAAAATCTATTTAGGTTACCAAAGGAAAGTCACAACGTATCAATATAATACATTTATATAAAACAAGAAAGATCACACTCTATAATAATGATTCATTCACATAAAACAAGATAAGTCACACTGTATAGCAATAATATGTTATCATAAAACAAGAAAGATCACACTGTATAACAATGATTCATTGACATAAAACAAGATAAGTCACACTGTATAGCAATAATATGTTGACATAAAACAAGAAAGATCACACAATGATTCATTGACATAAAATAAGAAAGTCTCACTGTAACAATATGATATAAATGGACAAAGCTTGCCATATGTTCCCTAAACAGTCCTCTAAAGGGAGGTGAGGCTAATTACGGCTATGGAGGGGAATGCTTCAGGTTGACATGTTACAAAATGGCAGCCTAAGTTTTTTTTGTAGACTGCGACCGACGGAGGGTTTCAAAAGAATTCGGTTAGTCAGATTCTACTGTTTGTTAATGTTTTAATGTACTGCATTTGTATTGTATTACTTTTGTTGAGAACACTTGTTGGATTTTAACTGTATATAACTCAATTGATGGTTGTCTCTAAACAGAAGCAGGAACCCAGGCTCCATATAAAGCTCAAGAGGATCTTAGGACCTACAAGGCTCGTGGAATTAGAGAAGAACCAACAGGCGTCCTCCGCTACCAGTCCAATTTTCTAACCATCTCACCGGCAGTGGTCAGTTAGCAGATCTATCATCTGTCTAAAAACCTTGTCGGCCTGAGGCACAGACATTTGTTGACCTTGGATTTTTAAAATAAACGTCCTGAGCCCAAGAGCTTTACCTCAGCGACAAGACTAGCGTAGCTCCGTCCAGGCCACATTCCAGAGGAGGCTCTTTGTCCAAAGAACAACAGTTAAGAGTGAAGAGGTTCTGCACTCTTGCCAGGACCAGGCGCCCATTTTAAGGAGATCATTCACTCTTCCTATTACATTTACAGAAGATCACATACAATTTGGATGACACATCATAATTTCCAAATTGAGTTACATTTAAAGTGCTTTAAATCATGCAAATGCTGTATGGAAACATCTTAAAGCTTATACATTTTTGTACATATTATGTTGAGCTAATAAGCGGACCAACGACTTTTGTGAACTGTAAATCATCATTTGCTGGATGTTTTCCTCCTTATTCCTGTGTTCTAGTGTTTGGCCTCAAAGAGTCAATTTTCCACATGTTATGAACTATGCCTTATTTGTAGTGATTGTCATATTGAATGTTATATGTGTAGAATTAATAAATATTCATTATCAGTGCAAAATGCATTCTCTTCTATTTATTAAAAATAAAAAATGAATGGAGAAATATCCATTAGCATTTCACATTCAGAGTATTAATTAACGACATCTTTAATGAACACCCATTTCAACTTATTTACTTTTCCTTTTTTCACTTCTGAAGTTCAGTATTCTAAAATTTCTGTTAATAAAAGTAACCTTCACTACAAAGATGCACTGATCGTGTATAGCTATTTTAATTAAAAAGTAAAGGAGTTTATTGGCTCCCAGCTTATCGCTTCAAATGGAGGAAAATTGAGCTGACAACATCAGAACCTTTTTTATGAGAGCATTGTGGCCTTAGACATTAGTGTCTGGTTCCCATAAATACCGTCTGGGGTGTGTGTTACGCTGCACGTTCCATTGTAAAATATACTTAACATTTCACATTGAAGCACAGAGAACTTAGACTAATACATGTTTTGTATACATTTCTAGAGCCCTTCCAGGATGGATCGCAACGTAGAAATGTTTATGAATATTGAAAAGGCGCTGCTTACCAACAAATGTTTGAGTATGCCGACAGTGTATATCAGATCTGACGTGGAGAAAGGAGTGTCCACTCGAGTTAAAGAGATTATAAAACGACACCAAGGAACTGTAACAGGTTAGTGCGATTGCTGAGATCTCTTGTTCAGGTTATTTAGCCTTATTTAAAAGTCAAGATGGAAGCTCAATAAATAGGCTGATTTTAATACGCTACAGCTTCGGCTGTTATAGATTAATAACAGGAAATTTACATTATCAACTCTGTGGGCACAAAATGATGATGGCAAGAAAATCTAACATTTCTGCCGTTATTAAACAAATTTTGATAGTTCTTTTACCCTTTTGAATGATTTTCGAGTTCTATACCATAAATGGGGCAACAAATCTCTTTAAGAATATCTTGTTTGACTGACTCTGTAGAATTTCTTTGGTACAAATAAAGGTATCAAACTTAAAATTTGGCATGATTGGTAACCCACATAATATACTCTAGTCAAACTAAAAAAAGAGAGTGTTCTTTAAATTGTGTTTGGTAAAATAAAATAGTTTCTTATCCTAATAATAATGTTACTATTATTATTCTGGTTGTGCTTGGTGTAGGTTTACATTGGGCAGTAACATTTACACCTCACTGGTTGAAAGCTAATATCAACGTCAGAATCGCTTATGTCGACTTCATTAAATTTAAAATTATAATCAAAGTCCTCACAATTCCTATTTAGGTACCGGTACTGTGCAATATCATCGACACAAATAAGATCAGACATTACACATCAATTGATATCAGTAGAAAAGATACAGTAACTTGAAACCATTAAAATTGCTTTTGAAGTTGAAATATGTTCATCAAAGTTCACAAATCTAAAACTAAAATTATGAAGTTTTAAATTATGTTGAAGTTGTGTGGTCTATAATTATAATTCTGTTACTGTGAATATGTAAAAATGTTCCTAAATGAGATTTTTATTATTTTTTAAATACTGTACTGTCATTCATTGTGAATAGAGGTTGGTACTAATCACCAGTACAATAATTATATTGTAACAATATCCCATAAGTGTGCAATAAATACTATCATTTTAATTAAATATTATCGTAAAATCATACTTATACCCAGGGTCAAACATTGAAACTACGATATAACCTTGATCAACTTTAACTCTAACAAACGGATCCCAAGAGCATATACTTGAGCTGTTATAACATAATTTCTGATCAGTAGGGACTAAAATCGACTTACAATTGAGAAGTTTTTTTACGCAGTGGAAGGTAAACATTTCTGCGGTAAGGTTAATAGTCTTTACCTTTGAGGCTATGTTTACACATATTAACATTTGTCAAAACAAATATCAAAGAACATTTGGCACTTGTAATGAAGTAATGCAGAGCGCAAAATATGTTACATCAATCTTCAATTTTACAATCTATCGGATATAAGCAACTGTTCAATGTTTTTTCGAACATCCACTAGTTCGTTTGAAGGATGAGTCACATTAGAAAGCGGTGTGGGAAAGTGTTTTTTTTTTTTCTCCACTTATGCCTTTCCCCACACCCCCGGACGAGGCCAAATGCCGATATCTGTACAAAATAAAGAAACTAAAGATCACGATTTTCTTGTATGTATGAAAGGAGCACATTTTAAGAGTAAAAAGCTAAAAGCTCAACACGTTTATACATTTTCATATTTTGTTCCATGTCTACTAATAGAATTGTTTCTTACTAGATAACGAAGATGAAGCGTCACACATTATCTTCCCTGTGTGCGACCCCTTGGATGAAGAGTACGCTCGGCCATCGTTCAAGCGAGACCGTATGGTTTTACTCCATTGGTACTACTTCCCCGACTCTCATGACTCATGGGTATCAGCAGAACTACCTGTAGATCCACCAGACTCGCCGGCACCTCATAATACAATCTGGCGAGTAAGTGGAATTGTTTTATTGTAGAAAGTTTATTTGGTGTCCTTGCAAATGTGGGAATGCTTTATATTTTATAATTGCAACCTTAGTAATTTGTATTTTTGACTGGCTATGTAGAATAAGTCAAAGCATTACTAAACTTAAAAATTTGTGCTTTGCTTTAAAAAGTCAAAAATTACAATGAAATTTGTCATACAAGAAGACCTTGATTTAAGGACAGGCCGTATAGTTTTTAGGGTGACAATCATTTTCATTCATTTATACGATAATCTTCATTTTGAAAAACGAAAAACTATTTTCAAAAATAGTTGCCCATATAAAAATTTTACCGTTACTAAGATTTTAAATTATAAAATTGTATAAGCAAGGTTTAAGTTGTAAAAAATAATAATTGGTAAAAACGTGGTTCCTGCAACTCACACCTTCTGGTTCCGAGGTCATCCAATCCTGAGAAATAGTTAATAAAGAAACACAGTGACAGAGTAAGCATTACAAACAGTTTATAGAAATATGCGTTGTTGTTTGAGGCGTGGCGTAGATAGGTTTGTCAAATCAAACTGTTTGTGGATAACTGTCTGTAATAACATCCGCCATTTTTGTTTCCAGAAAGAGCATGAGGCGGACGTATTCTCACATATCGGTAAAATGTAACCGTTTTCTTCTAAAGTTCATTGTTATAAAGTACAAGTATTAAAGTAAAAGCATTTCAGTGTCGCAAATAAAGTGGCCGCTAGAATTAAGGGGAGCACTGGCCCTAAATAAATATTTTTGTCATATTTTTTTAATAATTTATTTTATTAGTTTAAAATATATATTTTAAGAATATCTAAGTTTTATAACCTAACTATATCCATAAACATAAAAAAATAATTATTATATGAAGTAGTGCAAGCCGGATACCAGTGCTTTCGATACCAGTACTAGGACTCTTCTGAATATTTAACCCTCTGTTTCCGGAAACTTACATTTTAAGAACTTAAGGTACAAATTTATGAAAAACTTTTTAACCCTTAAAGCGCTAAGCTAAAATATGGGCTACCGCACATTTAGAGTTAAAAAAATATATATTTATTTTCTCAATGTTCTTTTTAAATTTTGATTCTTAGGGTTAAGAAGTGCACACAAAAAATACTCTACTAATTTTAAATATTTTTTAAGAATTTAAAAAAAATAAAAATAAACTTACCAGAATTTACAATTATTCAAAAACTAAATTCATAAAAGCAATACTTATTGTTGTCTAAAAATAAAACAATTATGTACTAAACTAAACTAAAAAAAAGTAAATACTTAAACAAAACTAAAACTTCGGAATTAATATCAGTCAGCTATCAGTACAAACAAACAAGGAACAGCTGAGTGAAACAGATGCGTCTATAGGCGTAAGCCGCACTATTTTGCTCTGTCGACAGAACACAGACCAATAAAACTTCACAGACGTTGCTTATATTTTTTATTTGGTCTAAACATACTCAAAGAACATCTCTCTGCACTAGTGATGTAAAAGGACCGGGCGATTAAATGTCAGGGCAAATGCCCAGGGCATAAACAATATAAACGCCCAAAATCCATAAGCGTCCGGGCGTTTATCCAGTTAAAGGCTAATAAACCTAATTAATGGAAATTAATTTGAAGACCACTCTTCTAAATAACTTTTTAAACCTCTTATTATACATATTTACATAAAAGCCTATATTAAAATAAATAATTACTTGTATAATATGTTATTTTATTGGTAGGAAGTATTGACTCTCACTTGTCAACAAGGGGAAATAATTTAGACACAAAGCCTCCACAATCATCCATCTTTTTCATATGTAACTACAACCTTAATTCTTGACTATCCTACCTACCTCAAGTGAAAAGTTAGTTTTTTTGGTTGTTTTTTGGTAAAAATTGGTAGGCCTAAGTAAAAACATGAATGATTGTACAACAAACATAATTATATATATATTTTTAAACCAGTGTTGGACCATATCAAAGCAAAATTAAAATAATTATTTTATAAGTGTCTTTTCATGTTATTGAAATACAAAGCTGTTAAAAAGCACTTTTTTATTAACAAAACCTTAATACTTAACTATAAATTCAATTATTCGTTGAATCATTATAAATTTACCTTATGCCCACATTTATGACTTCCAGAATAGAAACCTGCTTAAGAAGCAGTTAGTAAATTAGATATTATTTAACAATTTTGCAATAAAATGTTTATTCAAAACACCACATTGAAAATATTACAAGTTTTAGGGGTTTATTTTAATGGTTTAAGTTGTTTGTCAACTTATCTCTTGATAATGACCCCCTCCCTTAAAATGTTAATTTTAAGAAGACAACTAAGCACTGAAGGCAGTTAAAGATTAAAAACATGAACTATAATAATTAAAACATGAAATATAATAGTTAAAACTGCTTTAAACTAAATTTTTTATAAACGCCCAGTTTTTGGGCGTTTAAAATAGCTTTGGGCAAATGCCCGGGCATATGCCCATTTTTAAACGACCAGCCCACTGGGCATATGCCCGGCCCACATCACTACTCTGCACTCTATTGTAAGTTTTGTGAACTATGGAATCATCAAAGCTTGTGTTTGTGTATTTGTGTTTGAAGGCGCTAACCGCGTTTAGAGATTGGTTTGTGCCGCATCTAAAGGCGCTAGCCGCCCGTTAAGGGTTAAGATAGAGTGCTGAAATATTTTTCACGTGTAGGATATTTTATTTTAAGGGCGTGTTGGCAAAATCTAGGCCATAAGTAAGTGTGTTACAACGTTTAATAAAACATATCTGTTTATGTAAAAAAAGTATTTTTTTAAACATTTATTATAAAATTCATTAAAATAATTATTTTTAGATATAACAACAAAAGTGGCAGTACTTATTCATAAATGTATACTTATTATTGGATAAAAATTTCAAGTTGATAGCATTTATGGTTTCAGAAATTTTTGTTAAACCAAAAAAAAAATATAGTTTCAGAAATAACTGTCCCTAAACTTATTCAAATTAACATTATGCAGTATAGGGCTCAGCGCTGCCCTTAAAAGCATTTCAGTGTCGCAAATAAAGTGTCCGCCTGAAGTAGTAGAAACAGTTCATCGAATATAATAACTGAATATTTTACGTTGAAGCGTTAGTACTGAGTTCTATGAAAAATTGTTAAAGGTCTGGGTACTGGTAAATATTATATTTTAAGATGTTGTAAGAACATTCATACAAATTTTCTTTGTTGTCTGTTTCACTAAAATTTAAACTTTAAATAGAATGTGTCATTAAACATAAGTAATCAACTGTCATGCTAGTTTGACTATTTATTTGTGAACCTCAATCTGCGCCTATAAGTACTCGAGATATACATTTTTATCCGCGAAAAGTAATTTAGAATTGAACAAATCACAATAGATAGTTTAAATATTTGTCAAAATTAATAAAAAGGTGACTTCACGCAACTTTTGTATGATGTCACAGTTTAGTTGACTCTTAAAATGTTCTGGTAACTTAAGACTATAGAAAGCATTGGCTAATGTCAAATAGTAGTCATCTGTAAGTTGCCAGAACTATACGTTTTAACGATCCATATTTGAATCTCTTAATTAAATAAGTTGCATAATTGCAGATGCCAACGTAGGATTAGCTTCTTTGACTATGTGTTGCAAAATTGATGCCTACCTGGCGCTAACTTCCTTTGGCATTAACTCATACTGGAATAAGCTGCAGTTAGGTACACCCAATGAATTGCTCAACAAACTTAACAGTTGAAACAGTTTCAATGCTACATAACTTTAAAAACTTTCATGAGAATTATTATAAAGCAATTAAATTTGAATAGCAACATTAATTTTAACCAA
The DNA here is from genome assembly GCA_018207615.1 of Philaenus spumarius. Taxonomy (NCBI): domain Eukaryota; kingdom Metazoa; phylum Arthropoda; class Insecta; order Hemiptera; family Aphrophoridae; genus Philaenus; species Philaenus spumarius. The sequence continues at coordinate 50,054 of JAGFPH010004675.1, forward strand.
ACAACTTTACAAAGAAGACTGACTAGATAGGCTCTACAAGATTTAAACAAATTTACAATACAAATTACTTGGGTAGTTAGAAATTCGTGTGCATTCCTGTTACACTTCTTATTTCTTTGTCAAAACCATTACGATTGTCTTATCGTTTTTACAATGCAAGTTATTTTCAATGAATAATCTCTGTATACATTATCAGAACTTGAGTCCACATGTTGTGCCAATGGTGTTCTAACTGCAACTGACATCAATATAAATATTTCTTTAACTCAACAAACTGTTAACACTTTCACAAAGATACTTTTATTTAGGCTACAACGTAGAACTATTAATTAACATTTACACGAATATAATTTTAACGAAGATGAACGACAATATTTTCTTGAGTCAAGTAATACGTGGTGGTTTCTGTCAGCGACTGACTCTCTATTTTCGCATTCTCTAATCCAAAATGCCAGCACTGTTTTAACAGTGCATCTCAATTGACTGCCTTCCTGATATGTATTTCTCTGCTAACAGTTCTTTAAGGAATGTAAAGTGACCTGTGGTTTCTTTCTATTACTTGGCCAACAATTATAGACATGGGACTGGCAAAGGCGATTCTCGATCGTTCCTCGCTTTGCCAGTCCCATGTCGGACAACAGCGCAAAAATTTTCACCCGCCATATTTCGTGCTCCCGATTGTAGTGTTATTTTATTTGATCAATATCCTTTTCAAATTTGTTTTTTTTTAAAGTTTTATTTATTTCTTCTTATAAAATAGCTTATGTTAAATAAGTTAGTGGCCATTATTGGTTAGATGGTTAGGTAGGTCCGATATATTGTGTTGTTATTGGTTAGATTTTTGTAAAGTTTTCAAGACGACTATCGTTACGAAACCTTTGGCGCAAAAGTCAAACTCAACCTTCTCTGTTTTTGTTTAGATTAGGTCAAAGAATTGAGTTGGAAACTTATTTTACTATCCTATTCGTGACACCAGATGTTTTCAGAAATTAAAAACAAAATTTGTTCCCTCAAATGTTTGTTTTTTCACTGTAACACAAATAATTAACCAAATTTATATTTAAAGATTTACCCAATGTATTCAAAAAATAATTTAAAATATTGGTTTCGGTTTCTTCAAAAGAGAAAACATCCACATTTTCGGGGGGGGTTCACTAAAGTAAACCAAAGAAGTTTTCTTATGATGACAAATTTAGCATTAAGTATGTTCAAGTTTAACTATTGTTTTCTTTTTGTACACATGACACAGTTGGTATTTGTGTTTCGTCTGTGCAGGTGGCTGCATCCTGGGCTCTGGACTTGGACCAATACAATGAATGGATGAATGAAGAAGATTATGAGGTAGATGAGGCGGGAAGGAAGAAAGTACACAAGGTAGGAAACTCTTTAATAACTGTTATAGTATTAAGTAGGTACAGTGATTGTAATTGTACTACTGTATTGTAAACACTACTGTAATTGTAATAGTTTTAAATGTTTTATTTTTAGACGAATATACAAAGTAAACGAAGGTGAAAATTTAAGTTTTTAACACACACTTGCCCTCCATTAAGTTTTAGGAAACTCTCATAGCTCCCTACAATCAGAAAGGGTTATATATAACTTGTGACGAGAGTGCCTTGCAGAAAAAAACTCTAAATGTACGTTTTAGACTTTTCATTCGGTATCCGTCTGATTATTAAAAACTTCCAGAACATTCTATCGCTTGTGATATCTCAACTATTGCACAATGTGTTTGTTTTTATATTAATTTTATTAACACATTTTTTAAAGTTTTTAACAATTATATTATTTGTTAATTATTATAAAATATAATTCGTTTTTACATATATACAACAAAAGTATTTATTGAACCTAAGTTATGGATCCCCATGAATAATCAAGCTGACATAACAGTTGAAGATTTGTTTTTTGAATCAAGCATATTTGATAGAATTTTTTTTACAAAATCCACCAATTATAAACAAAAAACTTACATTAAACAAATAATGAAATATATAGGTTAATAAAATATTACCTTTTGTATGTCAAGTAATCCTCTTTTTGTGCTAGAAACACTACCTTGGTTTCAGTTGATTTCACTCGTCCACTTGAAATTATCACTCGCACAGATCATCAAAACTATAAATAACTGTTACAGCACTGAAACATTACAACACAAACAACGTAAACATTGAAATTAGTTTATACAGCATTCAATGTTGTCAGCACGAGAGCCGGAACTGAACTCGTCAGAAAAAAATATTATAGGCGCTTTTTTACTTTTGTAGTACATCTACTTATATAAAGCTAGACGGTAACACTGATTCATTGACATTAATTATTAGGCACTTCCCGTAATCGGAACCCCGTCAACCTTATACTTGAATTAAAGCTCTCGACGAGAAACTTTTGGAAAAATTGCCAGAATTTAACATTTTTTAATTTTGGAAGCACCTTTTGGGCGGGAACGATTTTTTCGATTTTTTCAATTTCTTCATTTTCCCACTTTGAGCGCATTTAGCAAGAAAGCGGTAGGAGATAGCAAAAAATTATAAATACAAAAATTGTAGAAAATTTAATTTCAAAGAAGAGATTTTCCGTCAGATTCAAG
>JAGFPH010004675.1:65809-85919 GCA_018207615.1 Philaenus spumarius
GCGTTACGACTTTTTAAATGTAAAAAATCGGGTTTCCCGTACACAAAAACATATAAAACGATACCCCACACTGAATTTTCAAAATGTTGATCCAAAAACGTGACTTAGATGCACTACGACTTTTTAACTCGCAAAATCGTTTTTTTTTTTTTACCCAAAAACAAATAAACGATAGCCCCACACTGTATTTTCATAATTTTGACCCAATATTTTCAAAATATTGACCATAAAATGTGACCCTGATGCGCTACGCTTCATGTTAGAAAGCTCAAAAGCTTTTCAACTCTCCGCAATAAAATTACGAAGATTTTGGTACAAACAGTAGTTTTCTACGACGTCTGTGAGTGCTTACACAGTGTGTACAGGAAAACTGATACAAAAAATCATCGCATCATTTCAATACTTCGGCATTTTAATGCAAGCCGAAGTAATAAATGAGTACGCACATCACATTGTACGCCGCATTTTACTGATAAAGACTGAGTTTGAATTTTGGTAAAAGAAAATGAAAAAACATCGGTAATACCTATACATTAAGTATCGTATAATTTGGTTTGATATGATTTAATTCTAATCGCTTGAATAATTGAATAATATCATTTGTATGAAACTAATCAAAATTTGCATACCGGTATCATAATGATTATTTTTTAATACCTAACGAATGTATTTGAACGCCCGTCAAGAATCAGGAAACTGCCATTCATCAACCGGCACAAAAACATCGTATCGACGGCTCGGCCGTACGATATTTTGTGCGGTGAAGATTAGTGTCGTATCGCGGCCCACCGTACGACATTTTGTGCGGTGTAAAATAAGTGTAAATTAGATAGGAACCCTGTCCAACTTGCAAATTGCAACAGAGAGCAGACAACACACTTTAAGTGTGTGTTGGTGTGTTTGTATATGTATCATACAAACCGATTAAGCTGACCTTTGTACCCATTCATTTCTTATCTATTTTCCCCCAAAATAATTATATTTTCCTTATTTTTGGTGGATTTTCCCCCCGGCCAAAATTTCCCCAGTCCAGTCCCAATTTCCCCCGAACCTCGTTCGGGCGTTCGGACATATTCTGCAGGCCTGCTTATTATGTTCTATTAAAATAAAATGTTACATTTACAAATTTCTATATCAACCTACAATAATTATTGTTTTTATAGTGGCCTACTTTTATTCACGTAATGAAGCTTGTAGTTAGTCCGGTCCTCCAGCATTAGCATACATTACACAGAGTACATACAGAATGGACTTGGTGAAGGTTAGATCCTTGTAGATTAAACCTTACTATAGAAATTACAAAATATTCCTTTGTACAGATTAGCTTACATGATACTGTGTTTTTATTAATTACTAGCTGACCCGTACGGCGTTGCCCGTGGTGGTTGGTATTTTCAGTCTTTTTAACGTAATTGTATTCTTTTTAAGTGTTAAGTCAGTGAGTGGTATTTGGCTTTTATATATCTTAAATAATTAGCCCAATAATTGGTGTTTTAGTTCATTGTAGGCCTAACCTAAAATTATATTCAGTTTTTGATCCAAATCAGTTGTTGATCAAAATCAGCTGTTTTAAGCTTTTCATATGAACAGCTGTTTTTTGAAAATCTTTCTTCTTCTTCCTTAAGATTGACCTTCCATAAGATTAACATTGAAACTTTGAGGACCACTGGGGCGTAGCCCTAATGTCCTAGGACTTCGGTAAATGGCCTAAAACCTTCCCAGGGTTAACCTGTGTTACTATGCAAAATTTCAAAGCAATCGGATGGACGGTTTGGTAACGCATAAAGGACAAACAGACAAACGTACAAACAGACGGACATACATTGAATTTTATATATATAGACTAGTGGACCCGGCAATGCTTCGCTATTGCTTGATTTACCTAACCTAAAATTATATTCAGTTTTTGATCCAAATCAGTTGTTGATCAAAATCAGCTGTTTTAAGCTTTTCATACGAACAGCTGTTTTTTTAAAATCTTTCTTCTTCTTCCTTAAGATTGACCTTCCATAAGATTAACATTGAAACTTTGAGGGCCACTGGGGCGTAGCCCTAATGTCCTAGGACTTCGGTAAATGCTCTAAAACCTTCCCAGGGTTAACCTGTGTTACTATGCAAAATTTCAAAGCAATCGGATGGACGGTTTGGTAACGCATAAAGGACAAACATACAAACAGACAAATGTACAAACAGACGGACATACATTGAATTTTATATATATAGATTAACTCTGTCTAACAATGTTTTATAGGTTGTTCCTCTTCATCCTCTTCAAAAAAAGACAATGACGCTCTTCCCATCAAGAGTGGAACTATGGCAGATTTAGACGACGAGTCGGAGCGTGCGGACGATAGTCAACCTGGCAAGACTTCCACCGATGTGTCTCAGGTGAGTGTCCCTAGGGTTGATTTCACGTTCTTGTTCATTGATTATTGTGACAACTTTAAAAAAAAATTCTTTGACAGTTAATTAGGCTTTGGTTGCACTCGAGCTTTGAAATGAGCAAGCGGTAAATAATTTTGAAGTGTAATTTAATAATTTTATTTCGTCAATGGAGCAGTTCTCTCAAATATGGAATTTCAATGTCAACTATTGTATTCCAATTGGAAAATACTTTTTAAAAGCTTAAGCTTCTTTATGCATTTATAATTTTGTATTGGTGTATGCATGACAAGCTTTAAACTGTCAACACATGTTTTTTTATGACAGTTGTACCTTTCATGCATAATTTGTTTACTTATTGAAATGCATATATCATTACTGTGAAGCCTAGACTGTCATAAATTCATTAATGTTTGTATAATGCTCTAACCTAAATCATTCATAAAAACTAACCGTAAAATTATCTAAAAATTTAGACCTATTACTTGCTGGCAGAGCAATGATATAACAATGTATATTTTATGCACTGATAACCTAAATACTCTTGAAATTCACTGTAAATAAAACATTCTTCACTTTTACGCCTAAATAATGACTGGATAAAAATACAAACAAATCATAGGCAATCCAATACTGGTGAGTTATATGTTTCTCTGACAAAACTCAGCTGAGAGGAGTTATATGTTTCACTAAGCAAGACTCAACTACTGAGAGTATACATATGACCTGCTGAGCTTACATCTATGAGTATTCAGACTATAGTATTGAATTTTACAATGTTCTTCATTTAGTTTCTAGTTTGAAATAGTTCTAAAAATAAATAATAGATGGAGTCATCTGACAGGCTGTCAAAGAACCTATAGCATTCGTACTAATGTGATTTCTATAGTAATCTACCGGATGTATAGTTAAATAAAATAAATTATTAGTTCTGTATTTGTAACACTCTGCTTAAACTATAGTGAACCTTGCCTTAGCTCAAACTCGAGTGATCTACTTATTATTTACTTAATTTTAGTATGTGCCTTACTGAAGGTCACTTAATCTGGCGTCTTTGTCTTATGCCTGCGTCTTAGTGCAAGGCGTGCCAACATGGCTTATTAATCCTATTACAACTCGCCAAACGATGATCTGATACATTTATTGCATTTTTAAAATATTTTTTTCAGATAAACTCAATTTTCTGGAATTCCGAACAGGGCTCAGCCTTAATTAGTTCGGATTTCCAGTGTTCTACTGTGTTTCCAACAATGAAATATGTGTTCTTTTGAGATAAATGAATGCGATTGAAAAGATTAATTCATCTGTTTGTTGTATTTTTATAGATTTCTGATAAAGAGGACATCAAGCCACAAGTACGTTCAATTCACTATACAGTATTTTCCGTTTCATATCCAAATTATGCTTTGTTCTGTGCTTGCTACATGGATGGATGTTTCTCTGTTTATTTTTATGTTTTTGGCAAAAACTTTTAAAGTTCTTACCCAGCCTAAAGATTTTTGCTCTTTTGTCTTCCTTTCTAATTTCAGTATATTAAAAAAAAATTTAATATTTGTATTTTATTTTTGTTCAGTGTATAGTAATTATTTAAAGAAAATACAGTCTGCCGCATCTTTGTTTTTACAACTTCTCTATGTTTGTTAAATAATTTTCTATTGTTTTACATATTTATTCTTTTGCAGGTCGCTGACAAAGAAGACTCGAAACCTTCTTCGGTAAGTTTCATTTCTGAAATACCCGTTAATTAGTACAATAGAGTCGCAACTATCCAGTCTCTGACATGTTCTTCCCAATTTCCAACTAAAAATAAAAATATGTTGTATTGCTATCAGGAAGAGGTCATTGTTTACTAGCTAAAACTGTACGTCAAAACACCGAACATCGATACATTGTACATCAGTTCGAAACAATATATGAAACAAGAACTCAAACATGATTATTTTATGAAAAACCAGTATTAAACAGCAATCTTCATCTAAGAACAATCACAGGAGTTAGTACAACTCAAATTCGATTTGATGAAATGTCAATATTAAATTGGGTTTTCACATCATTTTAAAAACGTTCGCAGCAACGGGAATTTCAAGTGCTTATATTAAGAAATACCAGACTTAAATTGTAATTTGCATCTTTAAGAATAATGGTGGCGTTGAGTTAACTCGAATTCAATCATGCTTATTTGACAGAATGTCAAAATTGAATAGAAATTTGCTTTTTTTGAAAGACGTTCTCAGCAATTACAATAGTTCAATCGAGCTTCTTTTGATCGATTATCAGAATTAAATCGTAATTTGCATCTTTAAGAACAATCCCGTCATTGTGGTAAATTGAATTTGATGAAATAGGTGTACTTTCGTTGTTGAATTTTAAATTGACTTTCAACTTTGGTAATTCATCAAATTAGAGCAAATCGTACTATAGTGTTTTCTTTTAAGCTCTTTTCTGAAAATTGCTAGACACTGTATTTAGTGTAATGATGTCATTACATTGATCCTAAAAGTAGATTTATTAAAATATTAAAATTTTACCATCGTTATTTCAATATGGTTAATCTTATAAAAAAGCAAATAGGCCAATAATTTTATTTTAAATTAATTTTGTACTAAATACTTAATCCATGGATAAATAGTAATAAACAGCAACTTTGCTATAGCTTATTTTTCATAACATTTTATTAAGATTTAAAGTTTCGGAGTCGAGAAAATTTTAATTATCTTCCAATTGTACTGTTTTACAATTTGCTATCAGTTGACGAAGTTATATAACGTTTGCAGTAATGCTACGGAATCTGAAGGAGTGATGGGTTATTATTATTATTATTATGAGTTAGTACTGAAAGTGGAAGAAAGTGTTAAATGTAACTAAATGATAATTTTCAAAAATGAGCGTAATTGTACATTTTATATAAAGCTATTGACCTTTATAATTTGTATAACTTTGAACCCCACTGAATTTAACTATGTATATAAAGCTATTACAATATTTTATTCGAATTATTTTTTCAGATCATATTGTACGGTAAATAAAATGTAAAAACATAATGACATAATTATTGGTCATTTCGGATCCTAAATTATTAAGAAACTTATCAATTAATATTATTAATGTCATTTTCATTTGAGTTACCATAATTTACTCCAAAACAACGGAAATTTACAAAAATGTATTTGAAACACAAACAGAGGCTACAGTTGGAAGTAGTTTTGATAAATATTTTGTTTTATTGATATTTAATTAGAAAATTGTTGCTAAGTTGCATCATACTACTGAATAAGAAAAAGTATGGGAGATTTTTTTATAAAGTCTAAGCCTTATATAGTCTCGTTTACAAGTAATAATGCAATTAAGTAGGCACCCCGAATAACAGTCGAGCTCCGTAACAAGGGCTAATAACAAAATAAAGATTATTATGATTAATTATATTACAAATTTGATTTCAGGACAAAGATAAGGATAAAGATGCAACAACCAAGGAAGACGGACAGGAAGACAATGTGACTGAGCAGACACACCATATCATCATACCTAGCTACTCTGCATGGTTCGACTACAACTCCATCCATACCATCGAGAAGAGAGCTATGCCCGAGTTCTTTAACGCCAAAAACAAATCCAAAACTCCTGAAATTTATTTAGCTTATCGCAACTTTATGATCGACACGTACAGGCTGAACCCTACGGAGTACATCACCAGTACAGCGTCACGTCGAAACCTCGCCGGTGATGTGTGCGCGATAATGCGTGTCCACGCTTTCTTGGAACAGTGGGGACTTATCAACTATCAGGTAATTAGATTAGATTTCCTTGGGGTGGATTCCTTCGCTGGAGAAGACTCTTTGCCTGTCAACTTTAGATAAATTTTTCCCCCTTTGTTGCCGCACTTAGCAGGTTAGAAACCTGGTCTTCATTGTGAGATCCAGGATTTTCCTCACTAAGTTTGTGTCTTCTTTTTTCCCTGGTAGCTGGATTCCAAAGAGCTTTCTACTTCTGTTCTTAAGCATCTAGAAATTAAAGATGACCTGTTTTGCAGACTCTTGGGTCTGTTCACCAAAGTCAACAGTTTTTATTACCGACCAAGATTCCTGAAGTAAGCGTGTCCAGTTATAAGTGCAACAACAGTTCGAACTGATGTAGGATTAGCTTGATCAGGGACTTAGTTTAGAACTTGGTCCCACGATTAAGCGTTTACTTTGTGTGTGCTCGGAAATTTTACACCAACTCTGGCATTGTTCTTCACTGGCCCAGTCGTTCACTGTGCTCATTTCCATGGTATGGCTAATGCAGTATAGTGGTACTGAGGAGGTTTATTTTCATTCTATGTTTATTAGCTCCTTTGTGTCAATCTTATTTAGTTAGGTGTTATGGTTTTTAATGCTGTGGAGGCAAGGTCATTCTACCAGAATCAAGTGGTTGAACCAATATCGTTATAGCAGGAGAGCCATCAGAAAAATAGTTCTAATAATTTCAAAGACATGAAGATATGGTTAAGATTATTGATAAATTGCTCTAAATCAACTCCTATAAATGCGAGTGTACGTACGAGCGTACGTGGAGTAACATTTAAAGAAGAAATAAATATTTGTTTAACTTAATAATATAACAGCTGATTTCACCCATCATCTGTAATGCGCAAACAAAACCTAGCGTAGATTATACCTTGGGGTTATGTTTACAACTTCAATCAATAATATAGCCTATAATATTAATAACTTCTAAATCATTTGATACTATCAGTATGAAATAAAAGGCAATTAAAAGATAATATTTTTATCTTTCTTTAAATATATATAATAATATACATAAACACAAAATCTTAACAAATATTCCTACAGTTTTATAGTCCTTATAATTGTACACATTTACCGAGTTAAAAATCCCCGTCTGCATAGTTAGGTAGGCCCAGGTAAAATGTGTTGTTTAAATAGTATTTTGTATAAATGATGTATTTCTGATGTGTATCTAATTAATCTGCCTGTGATTTTTCACGGGGATTTACTAGTACTGATATAAAACTTTATTGCAATTTCACAATTACAATGCCTTTTATCTTGTAACTAAATTCTATAATTTTATTCAATGTGGTGTATCATTGAGATTCAAACTCGTACTTCTCTGGTTTATTTCAGTTATTCCTTGTTTGATTTCGTTGATTAATTTTATTTGATTTAGGAAATTTTCTATTTTTATTTCAAAGAATTTAAATGGTTATTATTCTGAAATTTGTAAGGGAAATTAGTTAGGAAAATTATTTTTCTTAAATTGGTATTTGACAACAATAATAAGTAGCATACTAAATCTTTGTACCATTAACAGCAAACTGTTCAAAATTATTATATTTGTTTGTTTGTTAAGAACACAAAGTGGCAGTTAAGTTGAATTTCAAACATTTTTAGACAAATTTTAAAATGTTCTATTAGCCTTTGATGTGGTGGTAATCTTCTAACATAAATATGTTTTTGATTTTCGCAGGTAGATTCAGAGAGTCGCCCTACTCCGATGGGACCTCCTCCAACATCTCATTTCCATGTACTCTCTGACACACCTTCGGGCTTACAACCCGTGAACCCTCCCAAGACAGCCCAACCCTCCGCAGCCAAGACCCTGTTGGATATGGACAGGAAGAATGATGCTTCGATCAGGAAGACGGACGGAGAACCTGGCTCAAACTTTGGCCTCAAACTGGATCAGTAAGTGCCGCTAATAACAATAATATTCTTGCGTAACAACTGCGATGACTTGACTTTTTTTTACCAATAATCGGAAACTTCCAAGTCGAATTGCACAAGATTAAAATTTAATAGTGGACACGGGATGTATTTCCAAAGGCCTAAGAGCTGCTATGGCACATGCGCCTAGAGCCCGATGACAGAGATTACATGGATAAAGACAGGGCAGTTTAACTTCCGACCAGTTTATTTAACCTTTAAAGTTAAGGGTCGGCTCTAGCTGTCGGCCATGTTGGCTGACACTCCATAAGACCAATGTTAAATTAAAATCCAAATTTTTCAGAAAATTATAAACGATATGCCATTTTAAAGCTATGGTCAATATGCATGCAAATGGCTTTTTAAAAATTAAGAAAAATATTTTGTTTAATATTTATTAACAATTTAAAACATTGATTTTTAATATTTTTTTATGTTGTCACTATTAATTATAGCGAAAAACTACCAAGCCATTAGCCTGAAGAATTTTGTCCCCAAGATTTTGGTATTTTTTTTTAAACGCTATTTGAACAATTGCGGGTTTTAAATGGATTTAGGCTGAGCAATGTCCGTGTAACATATTGCCGCTATAGGGTGATTTTAAATATTTTTTACGTTGTAACTATTAATTATAGCGAAAAATTACCAAGCCATTCAGATGAAAAATTTTGTCCCCAAGAGTTTGGTATTTTTTAAAAAACGCTATTTGAATTAATTGCGGGTTTTAAATGGATTTAGGATGAGCAATGTCCGCGTAACCTACCGCCGCTATAGGGAGTCGCAGGTTGCTTTCTGTTTCACTAGAGCCGACCCTTAATGGCGTTATAGGTTACTGTAATGTTTTTCCCTGGTCATTAGGTATATGGTAGGCAGGCTAGTGTTATTTTTGCATTTGCAAAATAGTGCTATTTTTGCATCTTAATATTTTTGTGTTTACATTAAATTTTAACTATAAAGTTTGACAATACTTGGTTAGTTACAATTTTGGTGTTAGTGTAGAGTTGCCCTTAATTAATACTGAATAATCAGTGGCACTATCCTATTTGTAACATAATAGAATAATCATCAAATTATCAAGTTACAGCTACAACATAATTTGCACAGTATCCTTGTTTTAACCTCTTGTATACGTCTCAAAGATCAGGGAAAGTCAAAAAGTTTTTAAGAGCAGGCAAAATTAGAAAATAATTGAAATTATCACAAAAAGAAAATTTAGCTAACTCCTTTTTTTCTTAAGTTTCTAGATGTTAAGTTCACTCTTTCCACTAAACACACGATTTACCCTTGATCATCCGCCAAATCTCATTTTTTTGCCCATAACTATACCCGAATCAATGATTTTTGTATATCTTAGATTAAAAAAGTAACAATCTTTTACATTTTTCTTCTGTGTTATATAAACATATAAATAAACGGTACCAGGAACTGGCACATACTTTCTCACAAATACATTTAAATTACTAAACAGATTCACTGTGACTTGTAGGGTGGGGTAGGAGAGTTTTTTTATTAAAGTTGGAGATTAACTAATAAATATTATTATTATTATTATTATTATCTAGAGAGAAAACTATTCGATCGATTTCGAACAAATTTGCACCAAACACGTCAATTAGGTCTTTATAAATGCACGTAAAATGGTTTTGAAATTTTTTTTTAAACAACCCGCTTTATGGCCAAAAAACCCCCAAAAACAGTTATAATTATTATTATTATTAGCTAAACGAGAATTTTTAGAAAGATGCGGGTTTCTGTATATGGTAGGGCACATTAAAGGCTACAAATAAACCAAATTTTATCAAAATCGTTAGAGCCGTTTTTTAATAAAAAAAATAATAATTGATTTTTGGGGGTTTTTTGGCCAAAAAGGGGGTTGTTTTTCAAAATTGTTCAAAACCCTTTTTCGTGCATCTATACAGGCGTACTGGACATGTCTGGTGCAAATTTGGTTGAAATCGATCGAATAGTTTTCTCTCTAGCTCTGTCTACATACAGACATACATACAGACATACATACATACAGACATACATACAGACATACAGACATACATACATACAGACATACATACATACAGACATACATACAGACAGACATTTTGTAAAAACCACTTTTTTGGACTCAGGGGGTCCCAAAACGGATATTTCCACAAAAATCTCAACATCGTTTTTTTTGCGATCACTATACTTTCTCTATACTATAGTATAGTGAGAAAGTAAAACAATAACAAACTACTTACTTGAAATTATTTATGTTTGTATTTCTTTAGTGTAAGGTATCTCTCAAAACATTCATCAGGTTGATGTCCAGGTTTCCTACTATGTAAGTTGCTCAGCTTCCAAAAAAAAAAATATATAAACTTGGTTTGATTTGATGCAGTTGGATTGCAAGACTCTACTAATTTTTCTATCTCGGGTTGTGAATTCAATGACCTGAATGAAAAATGGTGAAGAGGATCAGATCAGGCCAAACAAAGCAGACGATTTAGAAATGACCTTTGACATTTATTAATATCATATATACAACAAAGAAAAATAAATTCAAATACATACAAATATGATACAAATTATAGATTATAAATTTAAAGAGAGCTGGTGATTTATAAAAAAGAATTTTAAGTGCACTGTACTTACGAAAAGCAGACCACAAACTTATTAATTTTAAAAAAGAAAAAGAAAACCCCACTCGCAAGCGCAAAACTTTCGTAGCCTATTTCATTGTCGTGTCCGGTTTACAGTCACATTATTTTAACCTTTTGCACTCTATTTATTTGACACTGGGCTGCTCCACCAGATCCAATTAAAATATTACTGTTTGCAGAATTATTTTTGTAAATTCGCTAAAAAATTCCTATAAATAATAAACATAAGTTATTATATATCATTTTGTTCGGAATAAAACAGAGAATAAGGAAAAAATTGTTGAAAGATTAAATAAAAAATGTTTCATTGAGTAGGCCTATTTTGAATATAATCGGTAAAAAAAATCAATCGATTATTTTGTTTTGTAATGAAATTAAAAATAAGAATAATAGAGTTTAGAGCTTTTAAAATACTTTATTACACTAAATGTAACCATAATAAATAATTTAAAAAATATTCTTGAGGTTTAACAACATTTTTTTATTGAGTAGGCCTATTTTGAATATATTAGGTCAAAAAAAATTTAAAATATGTTTTTTTTATGAATTTAAAAGTGGTAATAAAAATGATTAGAGCTTTAAAAATAGTTTTTACAGTAAATATGTATGTTTAAGTATGTCAATTGTATTTATATTTATTCAAAAATTTATTTTAACAATAAAATGTTTGCGAAATAATAGTACATAACCACGTTAACGTATAGTTTAAACAGTTGCCATTTCTCAACACAAAATAAAACAAAAACAAGATCTTTACATTATTTACATAAACAAAATTTACACAAAACTGCAAAATAATAACGTACAGTAAAATAAATACCACTTGAAAAAGCGTAAACAAAAGTTACAAGACGCAAGATAAAAGACGATGCTATTTGTATTTCTTGATCATGACTGGCAAACAGCTGCTCAACTTCAGAGAGATATAAAATATATTCAACAGCCAAAATAATCTGTTACTGGTTTCTAAACTGTTTTAACAACATTGAAGTCTCATTAGACCGAAAAACACAGATTCTACACTTGTTTAGAACATAGAAATCATATTAAAACGTGTGTCGGAATGAGTCCGACAGTGGAGCGCAACGGCAAATTAGCGATATCGGACTGAGTTCGCCTATAGAGCGCAAAAGGTTAAGCGATCGCACTATACACCATTTGACGATGAGATACTACTTTGTACTTGTAGATTAACAATAAATGTTACATTATTAAACTGTTAATGCGCAACGCGCAACACTTCAAGCGATGTTTACTGCTTGGTCTCTCGTTGGCAAGTCCCGTTAGCATTCTTTCCCACCGCTACATTCAGCCGGCGTCTATTTTCTCTTCACCAATCAGAATCGTCTGACGACACACAGATGTTCAATTTCGTCAGATTCGTTGGTTGCTTACCAAAGCATTCCCTGTGGATCTTGCATGTGGAATCGCACGTAGACCATTTCTCCAGGAATTGGCTTGCAGGTGTTCGCTTCTTATCTCGTCTAGACTGGTGGACGTTGCTTTTCTAACTGCGTCTTAAAACTCGTATAATTTCCGCGTCTTGGCATTAGTACATAGACTGTCCATTTTCTCAAACCCTACTTTTAAATTTAATATAATTGATTTTAATAATTGTCTGCCTTTTATTTTTATTCTACTGAAATGTACTTTAAAATTGTCTGCCCTTTTAGTCTATTCCTTTATGTTAAAAATGCTTCTAATTATTAAGCTCTCTTTCTAAAAAAACATTTGTAATATAAATTAAATTAAATTCAAAAAATAAAAATGCTCTCTCGAATTAAAATTGACTTATGGTCTTATTCTATATTATTATTATACTTTGGGAAGTTGGAGATCTTACAACTAGATGTTTTGATTTTCCAGGATTATTAATTCTAGCACTGTTTGCTTTACTTTTACAATGGTTATGATGAAATTTAAAAATTATTATGTAACTATGAGTTAGTTACAATGACCGATACGCCTAAATAAAATCTTTTTATTTATTAGCCCTCATGTTTTTCAGGTATGCTCGTAAACCTGCTGCTTTAAGGAACAAGACAGCAGCCAGTATAACAAGAGACTGGACAGAACAGGAGACCCTTCTACTTCTAGAAGGCCTTGAACTGTATAAAGATGATTGGAACAAAGTATGCGAACACGTTGGGAGTCGCACACAGGACGAGTGTATACTTCATTTCCTCAGATTACCCATCGAGGATCCTTACTTGGAAGATCACGAAGCAGGTCAGCAAACTGTAAACAGCTTTCGAATAACATATAACATGCCCAATCATCAGACTATGACTACTGCATTTTGTTGCTTAAACTGTTCAAGAAAAACCATACATGTAACTGAAGGTTGCAAAAAATAATAATATATAAAGATAGTATGAAGTGTTAAAAAAAATGATGGGATTCGTTAAAAGTTTCAAAAATAAAAAAAAATACTCAAAAATAAAAAAAATGCTATATGTGGATTATTCAGCAATTATTAACACCTCTCCTTCACTTCTTTTGTTTATTCACCTTAAAACACCAGAAATCGTCGCTCATAAAATACCTTAAATCAACAAAAAACACCTCTTAGGCCTACTGCCTTACCTCCATACACAAAAATCACCTCTTAGGCCTGCTGCCTTACCTCCATAAACAAAAATCACCATACATCATGCATCTCCTTAACTCCAACGTAGAATTATATCTTAATATCACCTTAAGTTCCACCTTACAACTCAAAAATAATAATAAAAAAAAAATAATGATCATAACCTATAATAATCCACATATAACTTCATCTATGCTATGTTAGCATCTGTCTATCCATAATTATTAATTACTGTGAAATATTTATTGAATTAGTTTAACTTTCTCAGGGGTGAGTACCTGGCTGTTAAAGTACAAGCTAACTGGATGTACGTGGCTGAATAAAGAAATTCAAGACATCGTGGCAAGACAACTATACGTTTACTCTGACATAATTAAAAAATTACTATTTACAACAAGATATATCAACATTACAAAGAATTAAACAAACAAATCAATTAATTATATACAATTTATACAATGTGTTCTCAACCCTAGTCTAAACTATGACGCAATAGGAAAAAAGTTAAAGTTAAGTTATTTCTCAAAAATTGTAAAATTTCAAAAATGCAGACTTCTAAACTTAAAAATAATGGCCATATTTACTTACGATACCAGTTGTTTCTGTACTTTTACCTAGGATTTCACTGAATTTACTCGATATAGTTAACACACTTTCATTTCGTCAACGCATTCGTCCGATCACATGGCGACCTTTTATAATTTCACTTTTCAAGAAAAATATACGATGGATTTCATCTTCTAAGTTTGCACCAACTCCGAAGCACCTCTACTTCATTTCAGAACAAGATTCGTTGCCATCTCAAAGAAAATACCACATTTTCCAACGAATTTCCCACCACCTGCAACTAGTTATACATACAGTCCACTACGCCATATTGGAGTTCTAGAACGTTCTACCTTGTTCGCTTCTGTGTAGTATGGCACGTAGGCAAGTAGTACCAAGCCTTCTGTATTGGAATTGTTTCAACGCTCATCATAGATGGAGTTTTTTATTAGTCCTGTATCTCGATACATATGCTGATATTGTGACGTGCCTTGTTATATACGCTGACTTCTTATACATGTGTTTGTTTTTTTAACTGTTTTTAATTGTTAAACTGTTTATTATTCAATTATTTAACTGTTTCTTTTCACCGTTCGCCTCAACCGCACTTATTTAAATAACTTCTTATACAGTTCATACACGTTATATGTTCTCACCGATTTATATATTTTAAGTCTGCTTTTTTATTTTACCTATTTACAGTCTGCTTATTATTTATTCTTTATTTATTAAAAATGATTCTACTCTAACTATTTTGCGTCATATAGGAATTTATATATATGCAAGAATTATAAATGTTTATTATTCAATTATTTAACTGTTTCTTTTCCCCGTTCGCCTCAACCGCACTTATTTAAATAACTTCTTATACAGTTCATACACGTTATATGTTCTCACCGATTTATATATTTTAAGTCTGCTTTTTTATTTTACCTATTTACAGTCTGCTTATTCTTTATTCTTTATTTATTAAAAATGATTCTACTGTAACTATTTTGCGTCATATAGGAATTTATATATATGCAAGAATTATAAATGTTTATTATTATATATATTGCGTCATTCTATTTATTTAGACCAAACCTCTATGCTTTAGACATTATGGGAAATTATAAATCTATTCTCATCGTATAACATCTCTGTTACATGGCTGTCAGTGTTACATACAGTATTACTATTATTGGCAACATTATTCATGACATTTATTAAAAAGAAAAAATATACTTTTCTTACACTAAATATATAAATAAATATAGATAAGTAAATATATATACTTTTCTTTTAATGTACAGTAGGGTCCATATAATTGGAGCTGAGGTCACCTAAAGTAGGTAACATTGGTTAAAGTCTAAAGTGTTAATGAGTAAACACATGTAATGTGTATTAACAAACTATAAAAAACATTAAAATTACAGTACGTTTTAAACATTAACTTACTGTATTTAAAAACACGCAACAATTTTAAAGTGTCAACATATTATACTGATAATTTATTTATAAAATGCCCTAAACATTTCCTCGTCTGTAGACTTACTTGTTGTTACTTATGTATTTTCAGGAGGTGGAGCTTTGGGACCTTTAGCTTATCAGCCCATCCCCTTCAGTAAAGCTGGCAACCCTATTATGTCTACAGTAGCATTCCTGGCCTCGGTCGTAGATCCTCGTGTCGCTGCTTCGGCTGCTAAAGCTGCGATGGAAGAGTTTGCTAGTATCAAGGTAAACAAACTGAAATGCTACTTACTTGCTGTAGAATGTTACCACAGCTGTGCGCTCTTGTAAGTTTGAGCTTGGGGGCTGTGCACTGTGCAGCTACCAGTTTGGGAAATAGCTACACAAAGCCCTGTTTTTATACAGCATAATATTGCCTATCATTTTTATTTCAAACATTTTCTATAAAATTAATATATATGAGTAATCTTTTCACTTCTCAATTAATTTCTAATCATAAATTCTCTTCAATTATTATAAATCTTGTAAAGCATACGCACTTTATACTAAATGGGAATTTAATATTTTTGTGTACAGTTGGTAGTTTTAATCATTAATACATTGAACTATCAAGCATGGGTTGAACTCATTCCCTTACAACCATAGAGTTAGCGTTTTCCATTCTGAAGTATTGGGTACTCGCTGTGGTAATTTAAAACTGTTAAAAACTATGAAATTTATAAGTTGTTTGCTTTTACCCAATTTTCACTCGAAAAATAATACTGCAAGTTATTTGTGAATAAACATAAGCATAGTATACCATCATTGTAGTACTTGGGCCACTAACTTTTTTATGATACAATCATAGAACCATGTAATATCACTAGTCGGAATTATGTGTGATTTAATTCATTTAGCAATCAAGTCCAAAAATTGTTGGTGGATCCCAAAAATCCACAAATATTTATGATCGGGAAAAGTTATGAGACACCTGAAGAATAAATACCAAAGGGAATTGTCACACTAAAAGGAAGATAAAAATATGTGTTTTTTATATGTGACTTAATTGTGAACCATAAACACCTAATGGGCAGCTTTGAATGGAAAATAGTAAATTAACAGTATAAGAATTGGAATGATTTAATATTGAAAACTCTGGTCATAAATTGAATGGTTAAATTACTGCAAATAAAATAAAATATAAAAATATCTATCTGTAATAGACATACATATTTTGTCAATTGACTTTTTTTATAAACCATGTTATCTACTAATATAAAGCCAGACGGTAACACTGATTCACTGACATTAATTATGAGGCACTTCCCGTAGTCAGACCCACCTCAACCTTATACTTGAATTAAAGCTCTCGGCGAGAAACTTTTGGGAAAATTGCCAGAATTTAACATTTTTTTATTTTGGAAGCACCTTTTGGGCAGGAAAGATTTTTTGATTTTTTCACTTTGAGCGCGTTTTGTAAGAAAACGGTAAGAGATAGAAAAAAAAATTTTAAACAAAATTTGTAGAAAACTAAATTTCAAACACGAGTTTTCCATCAGATTCAAGATCCAATCATCCATTTAGCCACTATTCATCCGAGAAGGGAGGCTCCGTCCAACGTCTTTAAAGCTAGACTGGTTCACCGATTCACTGACATAAACTATAAGGCACTTCCCATAATCGCATCCCCCTCGACCTCATACTTGAATTAAAGCTCTCGACGAGAAACTTTCAGAAAATTTGCTAAAAGTTAACATTTTTAATTTTGAAAGCACCTTTTGAGCGGCAAAGTTTTTTCAATATTTTTCATCTTTCCACTTTGAGCGCATTTTGTAAGAAAACGGTAAAAAAAAACAAAAAATGTTAAAAACAAAAGTTGTAGAAATTTTAATTTCAAACCAACGATTTTCCATCAGATTTAAGATCTAATCATCCGTTTAGCCGCTATTCACCCAAGAAGGAGCTCCGGTACACAATCCTTCAAATTTCCCATGTTAATCTTATGGAGATAATGTTTAATGAGTTTGAGTCAGCTACCAAATAAAACAGCAGATTTATGCTCGGTCACCTATGTACAAACGAGCCAAAGATTAACGAGATTCTTTAACGAATTTTCCAACTGCGAGCAAAGCCAACCCTTCCGTCTGTGGCCGAAGGCCGAGGCAGGGTTGGGACGAGAAGCGTCCAGGGGCAGAGCCTCTAGTTGTAAATATTTCTCACAGTCTATGTCACCTGGAACAAAATACTTAAATGGCAGTAGAAATTTCATCTCAACCAGATCAGTACTTTTTGAGTTGAATTGTTACAAACATTTCCACTTAATAATAACAGATGACAGTTTAAACAGCAATGTTTTGTTGCAGGATGAAGTTCCCGCTGCTTTAATGGACGCGCACATCAAGAATGTTGAAGCTTCAACAACAGACGGCAAGTTTGATCCTGCCGCTGGTCTTGTTCAGGTACTCACTAACTTCAATTTACTGGTTTTCTTATATTGTTCTTAAAATAATATTTATCAACTTTTTAGTTAGTGCTTTATTACAGATAACCAATTTTTCATTCTATCTTAGATGCATGCACTAACAACAACATTCGTAGTTTATAGTAATTTTGTTAAATAATATAACCGTGGAACATTGTAAACCCGACAATTATAAGTTAAAAGTTTCTTCAATTAAACGGTTGGTAACAATATTTAGTTAACAATATTTCAGGCAAAATTTAGTTTAGACTAAAACACTTAAAAATGTATTCCACTATTCTATTATGCTGGGCTGAAACTTTCTTTGTGTTCAATCGGGTAAGCTAATGTATTTAGAATGTAATTGTGTATTATTATGTTGTTGCCATTGTAACTAAATGTTAAATCCAATAACATAATATACGACGGCGTACCCAAAAGTAACCGGAATTGCGCTGCCATGGGCAGGGCTTGTGTAGCACGCATTCCTGCCGCTAGGCATGTACAGTGCAGCTCGTCGCCAGTCCAATGAGACCGGTGTGGTCGACCTGGCTTGCTTTGGTCGTCTGTAGTCATAGTTTTCACTGGTGCTGTTTTGTTCTCTTTTCGTCTTTTATGATGGCGAGTTTAAGTGAACAACGTGCGGCTGTGAAATTTTGGTTCATTCCATTTTTTATATGTAGAAATAAGAAAAAATTACACGGAGCCAGGTCAGGTGAATAAGGTACGCCGGGCAGTGGAACCATGCCATTGTTTGCCAAAATCTGCACTGCAACGGTGCAAATTTGGGTGTGTGCAGGTGCATTGTCGTGGTGGAAAAACCAGTCCCCTCTCTGCAACAAATTGGGTCTTTTATGTATTTTTGTTAAAAAGCTTGATTAACTTCCGACCTGGTAGAACAAAGTCTGAATGAACAACGATCATTGTCTTGATTTTTGATTTGACGACTTTTTTTTTGGACGGGGTGACATCTTCCATTCACTTGACTGTTGTTTTGTTTCGGGATCGTAACCATAGCACCAACATTCATCACCAGTAATGATACAGGAAATCTGGAATAGTTTCAACCTGTACTTTCAAAGTACGACATGTTTCAACTCAACGTTCTTTTTCATTGCCAGTCAGAACCCAAGGCACAAACTTGGCAGCAACCCTTTTCATTTCCAAATCTTCGGTTAAAATTTACTGAACCGAACTCCAAGATACTTCACTAATCTCTGACAATTGAACAATGGTCCGTCAACGGTCTACGAGTACAAGTTCTCGAATTTTCTCAACATTTTCATCATTTCGGGCAGTTGATGGACGTACAGATCGAGGTTTGTTTCAATCAACATGTCGCCATTTTTAAACCGAGTAAACCAACTCGTACACTTGAGTTTTTCCCACAGCATCATCTTTGTAAGCTGCTTTCAACATTAAAAGAGTGTCAGCGGCGTTTTTACCAAGCAGGAAGCAAAATTTCACAGCCGCACGTTGTTCACTTAAACTCGCCAACATAAAAAACAAAAAGAGAACAAAACAGCACCAGTGAAAACTATGACTACAGACGAACAAAACAAGCCAGGTCGACCACACCGGTCTCACTGAACGGGCGACGACCTGCACTATACATGCCTAGCGGCAGAATGCGTATTAAACAAGCCCAGCCCTCGGCAGCGTAATTCCGGTTACTTAAGTGCTAAATGATACAATATATATGTCTACTAGTAACATGAAAACTAATAAAAGTATAAAAAATAAACAATTGCTCACCCAGATCGGAAATTTAAAAATGTATTTACCTTCTTAACATTCTAAGATAAATCACTTGAATTTACACTACTTTCATAGATTTGAAAATTCTAAACATTTATACAGGGTGAGTTTCTACTGACAACATTAACTTCACCAGTGTGTTCTACTCACTAAATGGAATAAAAAAGTTCATATGGACCCATGTCCAATTCTCAACCGTTTGGCTGTAGTCGCGTATTTTGTGTTTTTTTCAAAATTATGCTGTTTTGCCTCACTATTTGTTTGATAAAAATAAAATTAATCAACGTACCGAATTGCTATTAAAACCATTAGAACAAGAATTAAATTTTCCATAAAACCAAGGTTTTTTGTAATGATTTGTCAACAATGCCTTTAAAAATTGGAAATAAAATAAGAAGTTGGGTAAGTAAATGTTTTAGGTTACATTTCAAGACCCTTTTTTACTGCTTAAATGAAACGTAAGGCAATATCAAATTAAATTAAAAATTTCCTCATTTAATAACCTTTAAAATGATGTACAAATGTAAAGTTTTACGATTATGTATGACAGTAAAAACTCTAAGAAACTGGAATAAAACACGTTTTACTGATTTGGTTTTAA
>JAGFPH010004675.1:103319-113842 GCA_018207615.1 Philaenus spumarius
GTTATCACTTCCAACGTGTGGTCTTAAGCACACCCAGTTAATTTTTTGATATCGTGTTTTATAAAAGAACAAAATAAATTCCCCTATCAACTGCCAAAAATAAAAGTTTACTGTTTGATTTTAACTTTGTCTTTTCTAAAACATGTGTTAATAAAAGAAAACTGTGCCCTGCTTGCCCCCCCCCCCCCCCTCCAGTTGTTATGCCACTGCTTATAGGCCATCTACATTTGTCCTAATACTACCATTGAAATCAACCTAATACAATTACGGTTATTCTTTATTTAGCAGCTGTCCAAATATATCATCAAAAAGATCAAGTAAAACTATTTACACTTGTTTTTTAGTTATCAGAAGCAAAACTTGTATTCTTTTTTTTTATTAATTTACCAAACCTTCAAATGGTCCTGTTAATTTCCCCTCCACTGCTGCTGGGTCTTACTAGTTTCGATAATATATACCTGTCATTGTCGAAGACGAACATTTCAGACGATGATCACATGACACAAAACACTACACAACCCATAAAATATAAACACGTAATATTCACCATTAAAGGGTCGTTAAATAATTAAAATGGGACATAGCTTTCCACACAAGTACTTGCGGGTTGTCTCGAACGCGAACGCGGTCCAGGAAGTAGGAGTCACAATAATTAATTGTATTCTTTATTTAGAGTAAAGATAAGGCAAGGACATGTATAAAGGTATAAATCAATATTGTACTGATAAATACAAATTATTTATTAATATTAAGAAATAGAAAATAACAAAACAATATTTCTTCAATGGTAACCTATACTGTCTCTAAGTCTTATCTATACAAAACATTTATTAACTTATCATGAATTATAAAAACATTATTTGGTACAAAAATGGTAATGCAGTAAGTTATTGATTATTTTATTGAATATTTATACAATACAGTATGTCTAAGTTAATATTATCAATTTCATTCTTTTGCGTAAATCAAGGTTGTTCAAATTTGTTGGATTAATGAAACACATGTTATATAACTTATTGGCTTGAAATGCTGCACTGCAAAAACTTACAATAAAGGAAAAACATTCAATAAACACAATTATTTTATACAGCCTACAACATACTTCATATTATACAAGTTGAGCTATTTTTTAGTATAATGGGATTAATCATTAGACATAAATACTGTGAAAAGCTAGTTGTTACCTGAAAAATAAAAGAATTACTAACTACAGGAACTACAGACCTTTATGATATCTATACAACATAATATTGCATTTATTCCTAGTTCAATCTTGATGTTAAATATCATCCTTTTTCATAATAAACCATTCTACCTTTATCAGTTTTCAAATAACTTACTTAAGATATTTTGTAAGACACATTTAATACTGTTAAAACTGCATGTCTTTATATCTCTCAAGGTACATAATACATTGTACAGGTATAAAGTTAGCAGGATTATTCGGAATAGTAAAGAAGGTATTAATTGTATCTCCAAAACTTGTTTACTCCGGTTACATGTTAAAAACAGTGTAACATCTCAATTGATGTGTATGTGGTAAAAGTAATACTGGTGTTTTATGTTGGAAATCAGTCTTTATATTGGAAATTCTATATTTGAGAGTTTGTGAAGGAATGATTATGCAATATGGCTGTATGTGAGTAAAATAGTGTATTTATAAAGTCTATGTATTTGTACATTAAAGAAACCAATTTTAATATTACTTAGTGTTAATATGTTCTATTAAAAGAGGCAGGCCTGGGATATGTGTTAAATTGTATAATGCAAATACCTCAACACAAGCCAGGGCCTATATTTTACGAAAGAATATAAATTATAAAACAAAGTGATGCAAATTTCTTTCCTATTTTTAAGAAACATTTTTACAGATTAAAATGTATGCTTACTTCCAAACTGAGAAGTGAATTGAAACAAACCCATACTTATAACCAACTGAATATAAGGTCTTTAAGTGAAATTTTAAGTTGTACTAAAAACTCAGTTTTGCCTAAGAAATTAAATTATTTAGATTCAGTTCTCTATTATTTGGAATTTAAGTGTACCTTAAGACTCTTTAAAAATTCTATGAAATTGAGGTATATGGTAGGTACTTGAATCTATATAAATTTAACAGATTTATTTTGTGTGTTGCTTTTAAATATTATTAGTCAAAACATTCAACAAACCATGTTAGCCAATACAAAACATACGGAGAGAAAATCACACCACAGTTTAAATTGTAGGAATTCTATAGAAAACCGTTTTCACTTGACGGTTAGCTCAAAGAAATTTAAATTAAGCTTACTGTCTGTTCGTTGCAAATAAATTAAACTTATAAAACCAGTAGCCTATAAAAAATAACAATTTCCGACAGATTATAGGTTAGGCTAGTTGAGTATACAGTAATTAGAATACCGTATAACATTTATCATTAAATTTATAATATGAATATAAAATTTTAACTATAACCTGTCAGTATGTAGAAAACTTGTTACTAAGCAAATCTAAGTACTTTATACGTTTTGGGAGGTTAAATGTATTTGCAATATTTGTTAATAATACTGCAACATTCAAGTGTCAGATTTAATTGTTTACATTTTTTACAGATCTTCCAGACTCGCCTACAATAAATTATCCTTTCGACAGCCCCAAAAACATATTATTTATGTAAAACAAAACCATCTGGTTAAAATACTATTACAAGTGTTTACCTTACTGTGTAAAGGTACTTTATGTTTAATTTAATCAGATTCATAGTTTTCAGGTATAGATCTACTAAGTAGAATAGCATTTATGATGTTTTTGGATTTTTAAATGTTGCTATCACAAGTAGTTCTTCCTGTAATGAAGCCATGGATGAAAGTCTTTGACACTAATCATTGACGTCTATCTTCATGATTTCATCAGAAGCAACTTCTGTAGCAGTAGGACTACCACTTGTAGCAAAATCAACTTCATCTTCTTTCTTGTGTGTTAGACTATTTTCTTCAACATCATTTATTTCTGAAAGGACGTCCGTTTCTGCTTGATCTATATCTTCCTTCGGTAAAAGTTCAATACTTTGTTTAATGTTATGAAGATCTTTACGAGTTAAAAGATGTATTCTTCCATAAGTTGAATTAAACTCGGTGGACTCTCTCACGTCATTAAGAATTTCATCAAAAGGAATATTTGATATGATTTTTGTTGCTAAAATATCACGTTGATATTTTGATAAGGTAATATGTCCCAAATCATGGCTGTGACCTACATGTGTTTTTGTGAATTGCACAACATGCTCGTCATTTTCCAGTACTCTCACCTTCATTCGTGCTGGGCAAATACTGTTGATTTTACAGGTTCCTTGAGTTTTTAAATATCGAAGACCTCTACTTTTTGAGTTGTAATATCCAGATCGATTGCAGTGAAAATAGAAAGTTATTCCAGTACTTGTCGAAAATCCAGGTAGGCCTATATTCCTTACAAATTTAGACCTGGTATTAGTTTCTACATTATTCTTCCATAACAAAAACATATCTTTATTTTCAAATTTGTGTTCTTCGATGTCAATACTTATAGAGTGATCAAATTTCCAATGTTGAAACAGATCGTCTTTTTGTGTAAATGAAGTCGAACACAAAGAACAATTAACGGTAGAAACATTTTTTACAACAAAACTGTCATGTTTTAAACGCATATGCCTTTTCAAATGTTTATTAGTTGCGTATTTGGCAGCACATTCAGTACATTTAAAATTCTTTTCATTTCTAAGTAAAGCTGAAGGCAAAATCTGAGCAGAATGGAACTTTTTTACATGAGCTATTAAATTTTTCTCAAAAGTGAATTTCGATTTACATTCTTTACATTTAAACTTTGAGCCTCCAGACTTCAATGAACTAGTCTGATTTGAAGTGTTCCTATCTTCAGAGGTGCATGTAAGACTTTGAGGAGGTTCTAATGTTGGATGACAAGTTCTGTAATGTCTTCTTAAAGTGTAGTTATATTTAAAAGGATAAAAACACTTACTACATCTAATGATCTTACCCATAATGAATTTGCACTTTAGTAAATCATATGACTAGAGAAACTTTTGGAGAAGTTCAAAACAGTTAGAGGTTAATCAAAACAAATCAATGCATGTTGCACATTCCCTCCACTTTAACTATATTCAGCAGATTCAGCATCTTATGTTCCTGTGTTTCTGTTCAAAGTGTTCATCTGTCAGTAATCAGTCTTTCCAACTTTTAAATGACAAATACAGGCAGCCACCGTATAACAGTCGATTAAAACCATATTACAGTACACTTTTACAAGTTACAACATACTATAAATAGTAAGATAAATTATTCTGCGCTGTTTATAACTTTGTATTTAGGACTCCGTTGCAGCAACAGCAACTGATTTAAGTGCATGTCACATGACCCCCTTAAATATCCAAATCAAAATTATATGGTTTATTTTGTTGTTCAGTGTTTGCCACATAATAGGCCTATATCGAAGAATGAAATTAGCTGTTTATTTTAAGATCATTCATGATCACTTTACTCATCACTGTCAAGTGGAATTTCAGTGAACTACAATAATAACTAAATACAGTACTTGTCATATTCCTCGGCTAATCAGCAACGCAGATTTTATTTTTTGTCTTCTATACCCTTATCTGTAGCCTAATACTTTATAAACCTAATAGTTTTGGGAAATGTTTGAGATTAAACAATTTTAACGAACTTCATTTTGAAAATAAACAAAATTAAGTCTCTGTTCTTGGTAAACTTTTAAAATGTTACATATACAAAATGTGTATGCTAATCCGAAGTCAATAACTTATCTACTTTGTATTGGGAAAGAGGCGTTTAAGACATATTTTTACTCGAACTTTTTCATAATTTTGATATTACAGGCCTACGAAACTCGCTCCAGAAGTTTGGAGCCCAATTTTGAGGTACAGCTTGTACAATACGTCATATTCAGTACTAAGTGTAAAGTTTTCATGTAATTTTACTTACCAGCTGAATTACTACCTAGCTCTTATTTTGCAGCTTCTTGATGGTTATAATAGGCCTATGTACCAAACTTAGAGTAGGCTTACGGTATACAAAAACAGAATTTGTTAGATTTAAGAAATAATTTTATAAATAGAGATTATTATTACATTTAACAAGAAAACATTTTATCTGCAACAATTTATTGAAGCAACAGAAGGACTATTTAGACTAAGTACTAGATTTTTCTTGAATATTACTTTGAACAAGCGCAGTGAAGAACGCAATGAACGCGCAGCAAAAATAATCACCGGGAACTTTTAGTTCAGTATTGAAATAGCTTTCGGTTTAGTTAGTTCGCACGTCCGTTCTTCATCGTAGGCTACTTGCTAAAAAGTTTGTAGATTATGGCCTAAATATTTTATAGAGCTGAGTGTGTAGTGCTGACATTTTATAAACTAAGTGTTAAGTTTAGAAATAAATTAGTTATTGTAGTGTGTAAAAGCAATTACGGTAAAGTGTTTTATTATTTCACTTTATATAGTAAATTGGTTTTAATTTAAATAACTGCTTCCACGATAACATTTTGAGATTAACAGAGTTTGTAAACATAAATTTGAATTGTTTTCAAATGAAAACGTTGTAATCAAATTGTGCCGAGCTCTATTAATTGTAAAAGTTTCCTTGAAATTATTAGGCCTATTGTTATTAGCATAAACAAACCACCAATTAGGCTACGCCAATTTAATTACTTCAACATTAATTAGGTAACTCAAATTGTGTTGTAAATTTATATATAATATTATATTGTTAGCCTATTTTAAAATTAAATACAATTTAGAATGTTAACCCGCCTCTTCTAGGTATTATACTAGGCCTAACTTCACTGGAAAATAACCAGCTGCCATAAGTTTGTTGTATTTGTTGCTATGGTAACTAAATTTATTTGAAATCCAATAACTGGACGATGTTATTTTATTCAAATCAGTGAGCAACACAAACCCAAATGTCTACTAAACAAACAAGAATCATGTCATTTCAAAAAGTGTGATCGGTAAAATTGTTGGGCACCACATAACAACAACGTCAGATTATTGTTTGTATTATTTCGAAGATATGAAACACAATGACATGTTACTAACTTAATTGCAGTTTGAATATTTCGATCATTATTTAAAAAAATCACGAAATAAATATTAAAGAAACGAGAAATGTGTATAGCATAACAAATAAACAAAGAAAAGATCGAAAACACATTAAAAATTGCAATACATATTGATGATACCTCTATTAATTTACTAATTAAATAACTTCTGTTGAAATTAACACCCTAACTGATTTACATACGTTGTTTACCCTTTCAACGACATATAACATGAATATATTATAAAGGTGACCTTTAGGCTATATATAGTCTATTTATAAAGGTGTCTTACATTCACTTCACGCCCAATTTACCGAAGAACTTATTTAGGGGAGAAGTATGTTCCTTGACCCATGTATTTTAAGATACAATCCCCCACTCCTATTTTAATTACGTTCAAACTTTCTAAATTCTTCTTTCAAAGGCACCTTGTTTATTTCACTATCTTAAAAATGGAATAACTATTGACGAAACACGATTGCTAAAAACGTGTTTCCGTGCTTTGTACCAGAAAATATCCATCCTTGCCTAAGTAGGCCTACGTCCATCAAGAATGATTCTTAAATAAAATTAAAAATCTATGTTGATTTTTTGAAGTTTTTAGTTTTGCTCACTACAGATGAGCCCAACTTAAATTTAAATTAGTTTTAAATAATGATAGGTACGCCTTGTTTACAACAGTTTATTAAATTTTATACACGGAATTTAAGCAAAAATATTGCCTTCATGAAAGTCACTGCCTATACGGCCTTAATAAAACAAATAGGTTATATTTTATAAATAACAGCTCAGACGCCTAATTTGGAATATAAAACCATGTTTACGTTAACAAACTAAAGAACACAAAATGTCAACTGTAATTTTCAACCCTAAGGTTTTGTTTTAACAGATTTTAGTAGGCCTACAAATCATATGTTTTTGGATTAACATAATACATACCGGTGTCCCGGAAGTCCGAGTACAGCAAAATATTTTGCAATCAAACTATGTTATTTTTATTTCTTCAGAACATAATAAAATTATATGAATGCAAATAAAATGTATTGAAATTTGTGTTGAAAATGTTGTTCGCTATCTTGAATGTAACTTTTTTTTCAAATACGAAAGGGTATGATACATCATTTTAATGTAAAATTGCACAAGAAAAATAATGGTGGAAACCGTTTTTAAATATAGCTTTTCGTTTTCAAGTTGCAGCCCGTCAAACTTGGGAAAACAGTGAAAATGACCCATCTGGGTTGACAGTTTTGTCTTCCAACCTAACTGTTCCTAACTACTATTTCGTTTACTGATTGATTTCTGTTAGTTTGAATAAATCAGTGCAACTCTTCAACCCTTTTCTTGGCACTGTGTCTTTTTGGATACATCTAATACTAAAATATGTAATTTATATTTGTGTTCAGTTTCTTATATATTTTTTTATTCAGTGCATATCTTTAGATACCTACAACTTTACTATAAGGCTTTATAAGGAATCTTTGAAAAATGGAAACATGTCTGCAGCTGTTTTATTGTCTTGTTGTTATTCAAACTGTTGCCTAGCAACTTCTTTAAATTTGAGCTATTTAGAAAGTTTAGGTTAATCCGTAAGGATTTTTGGTCAATAAAACATATAAAAACACAGTTTTGAGAATGTGTGTAGACATCCAAATCTTGTTTTGTACGTATAATATAATTTGTATGACCTAAAATTACAATGTATCTAAAACGACACACAGCCAGATTGTTAGTAAACCACAGTTAATAAACGGTATCAGTTAACTGACACAAACTTTCTCCCAACTTACTGTAGTCAAAATAATATTGTTTTTAATCATTTTATTTTTTACTACTTTTTAGAACAAAACAAAAAAATAATATTCTACCTACGTCAATCGTATAAAAAAATTATTGTCCCAGGCGGGATTCGATCGCGCGACCTTTGAATTACTGGCCGTGCTCGCTACCGTGGTGCTACCTCGTGCGGCCGCCGCCGCGATGCTAGATTGACAACACAAACTTATTTATTTTTAAACATTTCCCCATAATTATAAAACGCCGAAGTTTTGATAAAAGCGGGTGGTGTCATTTTGTTCGGCATCTTAAGCACTATAGATACTGAAAATTTGATCAAAATCGTTAGAGCCGTTTTTGAGAAATTTGCATTTTCGTCGTTTTTTATGGGTTTTTAGGGGTAAATTACCCTTAAAAATTAAAAATTCCAAAAAATGAAAAAAAAGCTCCTGGAGATATTAGGGTGTAGTACCTACATACCAAATTTCATGAAAATCGGACCAATAGTGTCCTCTCTGGTCGTGTATACATACAGACAGACTGACAGACAGACACCACTCTAAAAACACTTTTTTGGGTTCAGGGAGCACCAAAACAAAAAATTCCACTAAAAATATTTTTGGGTTCAGGGAGCACCAACACAGATAATTGCACTAAACAATTTTTTGGGGTTCTGGGAGCACCAAAACAGATAATTCAACTGAAAATTCAAATTCGAACATTTTTACGAAAACAATACTTTCTCCATATACTACGTATAGGGTGGAGAAAGTAAAAAAGTTAGGTATTTATCCTTTTGTTTACATTGCCAAGTAACCAGTATTACTGTACATTGCTAAAAACCACTGTATTTATTTCTATACACTGTCAATTTGAACAGTGTCCATGCTTATGCTTATTTTTAAACACAGTTTATAGAGTCTGTTCTTTCTCCCAGTACAAGTTTAGTAAAATAGAAGAACTTATTTATCAAGGAGGTAAAGTTTGTATAGATGTGTGCAAGTCAATTGTTGTAAAGTCATGTTCAATTGTTTATTATGGCAAATGGTTTTCTTTGCTGTATATTAGTAAAGTTGTACTTTGTGAAATATATGGTATATTTTCTATGGGTACAAATTTAATAGAGGTACTGTACCATAAGAAACAATCGGCTCTGACAATGACCTCTCTCTTCAGATAAGAAGTTGAACGAAAAAGTTATTTTGGAATTAATTACAAGAAGATAATAAATATAAACTAGGGGAGACCCCTGCGTGCTCCGCACGCCAACCCCCAACGGAACTTTCTAAAATCATATGTTATGTTTTATTGATAATAAAGGTGTAGTAGTAATAATAACCTCAAAACTAAGATGGTAAATAATGTTAAATGTTCAAATCAAATTATTTCTTATATTTTATAACAGCAGTTTTAATAATGGTTAAAAGAACCAGCAAGGCTCAGGTCTACACTTTAAAACCCTAACCTAAAAGCTAGAAATACAAAAATAATAATTGCTTCAAATTTTGAAATCAGCTGTTAATGGAAATATTGGAGCAAACAGCTTTATTATGTTATTTTATTCAATTGGTTGCTATGGTAATAAATGTAAATACATGTGTTGGTTTATCATTCTAGACCTAACCTAAGAATTTTTTCTAACTAAATTTACAAATATTGAAATAAAAAAAGGTTTTTATCGAAATGAATAAATTATAGCCTATGTTACTCAGGGATAGTGTAGTTTTTTATTAGTAAAACAATTTTTTCAATCGGTTCAGTAGTGCCAGAGATTACCCCCTACAAACATACAAACAAAAAAACAAACTTTACCTCTTTATAATATTAGTATAGATACAGTAAACATTTTGTTTGCTTTTACCTAATCTAATAAAACTGAAAGTTGGGAAAATTTGTAAAAAACCTAATTCTAAATTGGTTACAAATAAACGTGTTTTTTTTTCATTGTAGGCCTAACCTAAAATTATGTTCAGTTTTTGATCCAACTTAGCTGTTATATATATATTATGTAACAACCAATGTTTGAATTGAATTAAAATATAGTAAGCATTTTTAGTTGATTTTGGTTTTTGTTTGCTATAAATTAGTCAATCCAACCCAAAAAAATCTGTTGGTTTTGAAGAATCTTATGTATTAAAAAAAATCTGTTTTTATTTTCCGAGTCCGTATAGTTATATTGAAAACTAAACAAACAATCTGAAGGAAACTAAAAGCCATTAAAAGATCACATTTTTATCTTTATTTTGATATATAATTATATATTTTAATACTAAACAATATCTTATACTAATTAGGCCTATAAATTTAAAATTAAAAACTCCGCCGATGCTAACAAAGTGATCATACATAACCATAAACATACATGAGTTTAAACATAATTATATTGAAAACTAAACAAACAATCTGAATTAAACTAAAAGCCATTAAAAGATCACATTTTTATCTTTATTTTGATATATAATTGTACATTTAAATACTAAACAGTATCTTATACTAATTAGGTCTATAAATTCCCAGTTTTCGTTCTAGTTTCCACTTTGCGTTGTTTGCGCTTCCATTTAGTATATTTGGTGTTCCTACCAAGACCCATAGTAAATACAACTGGATTTGAGAACACACAAATAATACAATAACTGAAAATTAATAATAAAGCAAATAATAAT
>JAGFPH010004676.1:5387-17013 GCA_018207615.1 Philaenus spumarius
GTAAAATTTGTCAAAAGGATAAATAAATTGAATTGAATTGAATTGAAAAAAAGGGATACATAGATCGATTCGGGCAAAACTCACAGTGCGTGGACATGGATCTCGGTTCTAAAATAGTTTGTTTTGTTTTTATTTGGCACTGTCTTCACAAATTCTGTGAATATGTTTATTTACCAAGCGAAGCGAGGTTTTCTTTTCAGCTCGACAGTTCGGCATTTCGCCTGTGTGTCTGTCTGTCTCAACTTATGGCCAAACGCCTTGACCGATTGTCATGATTTTTTGCATGAATGTTCCTTATTCCTAGGCCGAGCGATGTAAATACGGTTTTTTACATTTTCAATTATAACCCCTCAAATTAAATAAAAATCGCGGCTGCACCGTTTCTCTCAGTGTAAGGTTTTTTTCAAAGCCAGTTTGTGGCTTAACCGTTTGTCGAATGAAAAAGTAACAACATTTTGCGGTAGCAAATTTTATGTTCTACAAAATTGTTTTCTTGATGTTTTTTCGTATCTCTAACAGTAAGTTCACAAAATGGCCGCAAACTTAAAATTTGTTCAAAAAACGTTTTTTTATTTGTTTATTCTTTAGATATCTTCATAAAACCTTATAATTTTATAGAGAGCGAGAGAGAGAGAGTGCTACCTGATGTCTTGCTCTTTCCTGCGCTACGTTTGTGTGGCCGCTGTGACTGTGAGTGAGTTGTGGAGGAGGAGCCAAGATAAGGAGCCCGATTGGCGTTGCGTCGCATTTACTGAGTTGTAGTCCTTTACCGACTACATTATCTTATTCATTTTGTTTCTTTGTTGCATCGCACAGAATTTAGAGTCGAACTGTTTGGTAACTTTATTAATGAATAAATTTCAAAAGGAATTGTCCACTGTCTAAAACTTCTACTTACTTACTGGCACACTATTTTTTTTTCTAAGCTAAAAACCACATTTGTTATTTCAACGAGCGAGGTCTGATGTTCACAGAACTACTACTTTATTATAAGTGGTAATTTTACATATACGACTATTCTGACCACTACACAACGAGACACATATCTGCCGTCAGACACTAAGAGAACTGACCCGATCTGATGTAATTCCATTACAATAGCGAATAGTTTCCTTTGTCCCATCACATTAAAAATGTCGTAAAAATATTTACATAATATATAATTATTTTTAACTTTGATATTTTGTTTACTTTTGTAGCTTTTTTCATTTAAAGTTCTTCATTGTATCTTTGTTTTAAAGCTTAAATTGTATTCTTGTCAGTTACGTTACTTATAATTTTTCGTTGCTTGGTATTACCAATGAATACAGAAACTATAAGAAGCGCAATGTATATGGAGAATAGTCAGCCGATTTTATTCGTGCCAAAACAAGCTTGACACGGCGGCCGCAACGAGGCGCAGGCTGTCGGCGCCAGTGTCGCACACTCCCTTCCAACCCCTTGCATCGCACCAGTGACCACAGAATAAAATAGACTGGCCCATCTCCTGTATAAAGTATGAAATATGTAATGAAGTGTGCCTTAACCATCTTGGGAAGCTCTAGAAAGCCAAAACGGCTCGGAGATGATGCTAAAATTGTGATGTTCGCGTTTCAAATACACTGTTGTTTTGAACACTTGCAACACACCGATTTCTTTGAAATTTTACACACTGACAGAATATTAGTGTGGGATGATATTGTTATAAAAATTATTAATTATAAAAAATCTTTAAAGGTATACATAAATTTCCAAAGCTAAGATTTAATATGGATCTTTAAATTGTGACACGAAAAAGTTGTTCTGTGAGAATTTTTTTTGTTTTTTGGTCAGAGAGGAGGTGTAAGCGTAACAGTTTCAGCCAATAAGTTAATTTTTATGAAACATATTTTTTCAAAAAATTAGCTCAAGTGGTTTAGTTTTTACAGCAGGTTAAAGATACGATTAAGTACGCGTCAGAATCTTGCTATATTCCCACGGCTCACGGCTTCCGTCTCGTTATAGCGTACTATCAAACGATTTATTGTCTCGGGTTTTGTTAATTACTTTTTTACTTACATAGCTTTAGTAATACATTTTAACTGCTTTTCCCCGTTAGTAAAAAGTTTGATTTTCATTAATCACTCGAAGATTAAAGGTAAAATGATTTAGAATGTTGTATGATACTAATATTTAGTTTAATCTAAACATTGTTTACCATTACCATTCAATCAACATGGTTTAGCAAACTATATAAAATTACATTTAAGTGTATTTTCTTTCCGTTATTATTCTGTATAGAAATCAACAAATAATACTGTAGCTTTTTATAGTATGACAATGTAACACATAATTACGGAAAGAAAAATAACAATGACAACATAAACATGGCATAGCAAACTATATAAAATGACATTTAAGTGTATTAACTTTACTTTATTATTCTGTATAGAAATCGACTAATAATACTATAGCTCTTTATATTATGACAAAGAATAGAAATTACATGTGCCGGTAAAAAATTTATTGATGGAAAATTTTCAAAGATATTAGCTAAAGAAATAAAAAATGTTCAGTAACAGAAGAAACAAGTTCAACTTTAGGCTTAGGCCTACGTAAAAAGTAGTAAACATTTTTTGAAATTTGTTTTCAAAATATACAAAGGTTTTATCATTTAATTCTTAATAGAAGTGTATACAAAAAAAATTTTATGAGCAAGTATTTGAAGGAACACACACAGAAATTTTCCAGCAGGGAGCAGCTTGTACCATTTATTTGTAAAGTTCGTGTTATTATCTATATTATTAATTTTCCTTAAAACCTTATAACATAAAAAAAGTTATTCTTTGATGAAAATATAGTAGGAATGTAATGGTGTATGCTACTTTACAGAAAATTGAAGTTATAATCCTTATTGGAATTAAATTTTATAAGAAATCAGATGAGCCATTTAAATTTTAGTTAATAAAGAAATTTACTCATATGTTGGTGTTTGATTTCTTACTACATAGTGTACCATAAATAATTGTGACAAAATACGTGGTGAAAGCAAATTTTATTTGTTTTATTTAAATATTCAGATAACTCATCAATAATGTAAATACTCTTCAACAGAATAAAAACCTTTTTTAAAGAGATAACTTATAACTTGTTTTTAAAATTATATTTTATTAATTACAAAAAAAAAAAATTATTAAAGTTTTATTCCCATGTATGATAGTGTATTTTCAAAATTATTATTATAATATGTTGACAGTACTTTTACCAATATTCTGATAATTTTCATTTGCATTTTGAAAATAATGTTGTGATTAATGTTTTATGGGTAGTTATACATTAATTTACTACCCGGAAAAATTCAAATTATATTATATATACTTGAAATATTATAGCTACAAACAAATGGAAACTCGTTGCCTTGGACAAGGAAGAGAGAAATGGTGTATTTCCCTAATAGCAGCTGGACCAACGCTTCGCCTGAGTTCATTCTCTGTCTCTCTAGCACAGGCACGGCGGCGACAGTGGCGCTTCCGCTACCTAGTGAACGCCGTGGCAACCTCGTCAAATTCAAATAAAACTGGGCTGAATTTTTTAACATGGGGATTATTGCGCTTCTTATAGTTTCTGTATTCATTGGTATTACCACAGATGAGATATATTGATTGTACACAGTTATCTAATCCAACTAGTAAAAGAGTAACTAGCCTATTTAATATACTATTGGATGATTTATTTTCTATTTCCTTAACTTGGCAACTCATCTCAGTAGTAAGTAAGGTTTGAGATGGGCATTGCAGTGTGTGTTTTTTTTTTTGCACAATGTTTTGTGTTTTTCCTTGAACCTAGCCTACTTGAATAAAAATTCGCCATACATTTACAACTGTGACAAGTTGTGTTTAATATGTTATTGATTTTATAAATGCACAACACATTTGTTGCATTCTAAAAACAACAGTTTGTTAGGACAGCAAATAAATGTTTAACTGTACCATAGATAATTTGCTCGCATTTTGCTTTCATTAGTCTTTTCTTTAAATTTTCTCAGAGTAAAATTCTTTTACTTCAACTCTGATTGTTATTACATTCTTTGTACTTTGGCTCCATTTCTTCCTCAACTTACAGCTTGCTTTTAATTGAAAGTTTATTTTATTAGGTAGAATTAAAACAGACACTGCCGAGGAAAGAACTTTCTGAGAATAAGTATTTAGCCAACTTTTATACCGACCGAAGTAATTTCAAATTATTACGTACTTGAGTAATTGTTCTATTCAAAATAAAATAATACAATTTCCTATATTTGATTACGACGTTTTCATTTTTTCTATATATATACTTATTTTTTAAATTAAATAATTGTCAATAAAAAAATCAATTTCTTACTGGCGTAATAAATGTAGCAGGTAGTTGTATTTCACGAAATGGAGGGTAAATGTTTAATATATGTGGGTTCAATGTATAGAAAACTTTGTTTTTGGTATTTTTGATAATTTTAAATTTTTTACAAATTATAAACTAACTCTAATTCCAATGACAAAATATTGAACTAAAGTTTAAGCGAAACTGAATGCTCTAAATTCATTAATACATTAAACATAACCGATATATATGTAATTTTGTCTACAATATTTTGAAAAAAAACAATAAATAAATATAATTTTTAACAAAAATGTGAAAAATTAAAAACCTTTAGTGAATTTTGCTGCTTGAATTAAAAATACTAACAAATCTAATACGTTAGAAGTTAAAACTAATAATTATACAAATTTACAGTTTTTGTGTTATTATAATTTAAAATGAATAAACAACCACCATTTTAAAACGAATGATTGCAAAATAAATATTATTTTTGTCACACTAGGTCACATTAATGTGTGAAGTGCAATTTGGAACTGAATCGACTAAGCCGTTCTAGGGACATACATGATTTGTTACAAAGAACAAAATGGCTGAAGATGGCAAAAAAGACTTTCCGGACCTGTTTATATAAATTTTGTTCATTAATTTCACCAGAGGAACACGCGCTGAAAGTGTCTCCGTTTCTTCTTATACACTATAATATTTCCTTTTCTTCATATTATTTAATAACAGAGGAGGAACACCTTTTTGACTTTCAATATTCTATTGCAAGTAGGCCTGTTTAGTTGCAGCCAGTATGTTTACTTTACTGTTGGTTTCGTATTCGTAAAATCAAAATTGAGGAAAGAGGTTCATGAATAAAATGTTCAGAATTGAGGTCAAACACATATTGACTTTGCCTTTTACCCAATATATTCACATAGAATTGCACAGTAAGCTGGATCGAAGAGAAGAAGTGTGTTTTGGATGCAAACGGTTTTAGTAACATCGTGTTTAAGACCTACCAATAGTTTAAATATTTAATTTATATAACATTAATTAAAAGTAAAGATCTTATTAATTTTAACTCCAATAATTTTAGCTCTAGTAATTTTAAAAGAGGGAAGGTTAAAATTGTATAATTTTTGTAAGTATAAATATTAAATTAATTAAAATACAAGTGAAAAAACATAGACCAAGACCGAGAGTTGAACCTGGGACCTTTACGTTTCCGTCGTAATGCTCTGCCAACTGAGCTACCCTGATCGCTCCAGATATTGGTCGATGTTATCTCACTTGTACGGTTTTACTGCAATTATTGAATTAACAGACTGAATACCTCGTGTATACGACATTGAAAACAATCGCAATTCTTATTTTGCAGCTTACAGTGGTGTTATTATTAACTCACCGTACAAGTGAGATAACATCGACCAATATCTGGAGCGATCAGGGTAGCTCAGTTGGCAGAGCATTACGACGGAAACGTAAAGGTCCCGGGTTCAATTCCCGGTCTTCGTCTATGCTTTTAAACTTGTAATTTAATTAAATATCCCTTGCTGAGGAGTGTGTAAGCCAGAGGGAAAAAAATAATAAAATCAAATATTAATATTAATTTTGTTGTTACTTTTAGTGTGACGATATATTTATAATAAATCTTTTGCATTATAGCGTAGTGACATTAAGATGTCTAAGTGTAAAAACATTTTATTCGTCTTAGCTACGAGGGTAGACACAAAAATTTACTTAATATCAATGTTTTCGAAATATACCTACCGTATGAATTTAAATCGTTACATAATATCATACATGCTTTACAGGTTAAACAGGTTTTCAAAGATCTCAAATAATTCAGATACTATCAAAGTTCCACAAACCCTAATATTTTGATCCTATTTTCCTGTATGTTCAACAGATTTTGAATATTTTTGGTTATCTTTAAGATAGCGAATTCATGTATGTTTTTGAATAACAAATCTAGAGATCGGTGGTAAGTCTGCCAAGTCAGCGACTTAATACTTAATGGTTAAAGCAGTCATCGAGTCTACTGATATAGGCTTTTCTCTTTATACTCCATAAAAATGAAGGACGGCAGTTGTGGTTATTTTTAGCAAGCATTAAATTAAATTATTATTGAAATATTTATACAATAATTTTAACAAACAAAATTTTGTAATCTTCAATAATTGTTGGACATAATATTTTATAATGCTTAAAAAATATATAAAAAATGAATTTTTATCAAAACTTTTCAATCTCAATTCTATTTACTGAAATCCAAACGTTGATGGTAGATAGAAACATGAACCGTGGATTTAGTTACGAAAACATTCATCCAGGCGGAATATTTTAAACAAAAATATTAAGCTCAGAAACAAATGTACGCTTGAAAGCTTCAAAGCAGGGGAAACATGTTTCGGGCTCGTTTATAGTAGAAGATTATGGAAATAAAGTATCAAAATGTACTGAAAGGCTTTTGTGACGGACAGGGTCGTGTGAGACTACGCTTCTGTTACTCCTCCAATGCAGGTTAACGTATGAACACACGACAATTTTGTATAACTAAATTTAATATATCTACGGTTTTAACTACAGTATATAAAAAAAAATAAGTAAAGTTACCACCAAAATAAGTAAATAGACCACAGCAGGGTGTAGATTAAATACGGCCTAACCTGATAGATTTGGTTATGGAATAGATATTGTTTCTTTGTACTCTGTAGACTCAAAAACTATTCAGACGATTTCGCTCAAATTTGACACTTCTTCCATTTATTATCGTTGCCAGAGGTGTTATATGTTACAATTACTACAGTCTAGGGGTTTAAATGGGGTTGCTACTCCTATACAATAAATATAAATTAAACTAACTTCCTATAAACTATACAGCTAAATTTATGTAATATTATGTTAAATGTATATACAAAACTATTCCCAATTTATTTACTTAACTCAAAGGGATGAAGTTAATTAACTACCATTAAATTTAAATAGTAATCCATTTGCTTTTTCTATATTCTAAAAAACTGCTCAACTAATTTCACTAAAATGTCATTAATAAACACATAGTAGTACCATGATTTTTTAAAGATTATGGTCACTACAAACAAGTAGATTTAAATGGGTTAGATACCCCTTCACAATAAAAAATAAATTGCACTTAATTCTTACAAAACTATAAAGATAAAAATATTGTTCTTAATTGATATAAAACAAAACATTTGTAATTCCATTACTTAAGTCAAAGGGTTGAAATGGGATACCTACCCTTAAAATTAAATCAAGTGAAGCATGCCAGGCCCATTAGTTTTAAGTAAATATAATTTAGTACGGGTACTTTGTACAGTACAAATAAAACTATAGATTCCAGCATTTTGATATGTAATACATGTATATTTATAACAATTATTTTTTGGATAAATAAATTTTATTTATAATTTAATTTGTCTGGTGAATTTCTTATTCAAAAGTCCATCGTTAGTATCAACTCAGCACCAAAATATACCTTTTATGGTGTAAAATCCATGAAATACTTTAACTATCTCATGCAAATATACTCGTAAACATGCAGTGCCTGAGCAATTGTAAAACATTGTTTGAAGACCAGAACCCAAGTGAGTCCTTAACAACATTGTCTGTACCAGAATCCATATAAACTACTTTGCACGGATTAAAACATTGATAGTTTGAGTTTTAGATGACATCATTGGTTAGAGCAATTGTAAAAAAAATATATGGCGATGGTGGAAATAACCGTGTAAGATTCCTAAAACAAATTGACAATACAAGATTTTTGATACAAACAAAGCTGTTCATGGACCAGCTAAACCATATAACCATATGGACCATATGGTTTAACCATATAAACCATATTAGAAAATATATATATAAAGTTACAAGGAATGCAAGGAGGAAATGGGAATCGTGATTAGACTGCAACCTACAATTTTATTCTTTAACCTACATTGTGAACCTATTTTAGTTACTTGACTTTCTTCATAAGTTGTCACAAAATATATTTGTATACTAAAAAATACCAAAGTGCTAATTTAAATAAAATGAGTTTGTTTTAATTTTTCTCTCTAAAAATAGGATAAATTGTTTAAAAAAATTTATAAAATAAATGTGTACCAAACTTAAGCTCTATAAAAACATAAAGGCGATTTTCGGTTATGTGTCAGAAAACTTTAAACATTTTCCTAACCTAACCTAACCGAACCGGTTCAAAGTTACGGTTATGAGTACGTCACAGTTACTCATGAATATAATTTTGTCGATCCCGAAACGGGTGCACATTCGCAAATAGTCGAAAGCAATTGGCGGCTTGCAAAACACCGTGACAAAATGCAGTGCGGCAGTGCGGCACACATCGTTCTATGCTTGATTCTTACTTGTGTGAGTTTCTGTGGCGACGGCGGCATCACGGAAAAGCCTTATTCAAGCAAATTCTCAAAGATATTGTCGCCTACTGGCCTCCAGAATAAAGGTAACAACTATTACTTTCATAGTTTCTATTTAGAAAAAGTTTAAATTTGCTGACACGTAAACGAAATGATACAATATCTATATATATATATTATTTTTTAATGATACCTAATTTTATTTTTTAACATGGTTCCCATAACTTAACCACAGCGTGATATAATATTGCTTTACTTTTACAGCCTACGCTCTATCTATATTACTGTTCATGACTCTGTGAGATACAAATCTACTTAACCGACATGTAGTACATCTGTGAGTTCAATGACGGACAATTAATTCATTATCAAGGATCAGTTGCGATGATATTACAATAGAGACTGGATTAGTTTGACCCAGCAATGTAGAAATGTATTGCTATTTAGTGTTAATGAGACTATTAGATGACGTAGATAGTTTAAGCTGCTCCGTGGAGCAGATTAGGAACACCTGCTAAGATAGTTTTGCGTTTTCTCAGATATTTGCAACTTTGATTAGAGCTAGAGTAAGTATTCTTCTTTCCGACACATTTAGATTTGTAACATTATATTCTACTTTATGATTTGATTTATTTTTTGTTTGACTTTTATTGCTTTGTTATTGTTTTTTACTTTCTTCCCCTATACCATAGTAGATAGCCTATATGGAGAAAGTATTGTATTCGTCAAAATTTTCGAGTTTGAGTTTTTGGTGGAAATATCCGTTTTGGGTCCCCCTGAACCTAAAAAAGTGGTTTTCGGAGTGATGTCTGTGTGTGTGTGTCTGTATGTGTGTCTGTGTGTCTGTGTGTCTGTGTGGATGTTATCAGACCTAGAGCCTAAACCAGTCGTCCGATTTTGATGAAATTTGGTATGGGGGTACTAATCCACGGTATCTCCAGGTGTTTTTTCATTTTTGTGAATTTTTTATTTTTAAGGGTAATTTTCCTATAAAAACCCTTAAAATAACGGAAAAATCAACTTTTTTCAAAAACGGCTGTAACGATTTTGATTAAAATTTTATAGTTTATTAGGGACCTAAAGTAATATAAACTGTAAAATTTTAATCAAAATCGTTCGAGCTATTTTTGAGAAAAGTTGGTTTTTACGTTATTTTATGGATTTTTATGGTAAAACAACTTTAATACAAAATCACCTCTCCTACCCCACCTACAAGTCACCGTGAATTTGTTTAATAATTTAAATATGTTTGTGAGAAAGTATGTGCCAGTTCCTGGTACCGTTTTTTTTTTTTTTTTTATTGTATGTTTATTTGTACCTTCACTTGTTCGTCTGTCCTTATTAATTAGTGTTCAGTTTGAGTTAGTGGGTTAAGCACAGATAAAAGATATTGTCCACATGTCAATCTGATACAACAAACAATTAAGATTTATAAATTTGTTAAGTATTTTGATTTAAATAATACATTTTTATGTAACAGGGCTACTTTACATTCTTACATGTTGTTTAATTAGCGAATTTCCATAGGAAAGATACCTAAGGTTGGGAGTAATAAATGAGCACCAACCATGGTCTCCAGAAAACGTTTAGGGGTGTCATTAGGAATTATATACTGTATCTATATATATAAAAGCCAAAACCCACTGACTCACTGACTCACTCATCACGATTTCTCAAAAACTACCGAACGGATTGGAATGAAATTTGGTATGTAGCTTCCTCTAGGGCCATAGGTGCTCACTAAGAAAGGGTTTGAAAAAATTCGAAATTTTAGGGGGGGTTTGGGAGGGATCAAAGTTATTAAAAAATGACTTCTTCAAAACTACCGAAAGGATTGGAATGAAATTTGGTATGTAGCTTCCACTAGGGCCATAGGTGCTCACTAAGAAAGAGTTAGAAAAAATTCGAAATTTTAGGGGGTTTGGGGGATCAAATATATTAAAAAATGACTTTTTCAAAACTACCGAACGGATTGGAATGAAATTTGGTATGTAGCTTCCTCTAGGGCCATAGGTGCTCACTAAGAAAGGGTATGAAAAATTTCGAAATTTTAGATGGGGTTTGGGGGGATCAAAGTTACTAAAATCATAATTTCAGATCTTTTATTAAATTATGACAATAGTGCTTTTATTATTTAAGATCTATATATATAAAAGCCAAATACCAC
This sequence comes from Philaenus spumarius, assembly GCA_018207615.1. Lineage (NCBI taxonomy): Eukaryota > Metazoa > Arthropoda > Insecta > Hemiptera > Aphrophoridae > Philaenus > Philaenus spumarius. The sequence continues at coordinate 16,248 of JAGFPH010004676.1, forward strand.
TCACTGACTAAACACTTAAAAAGAATACAATTACGTTAAAAAGACTGAAAATACCAACCACAACGGGCAAAGCCGTACGGGTCAGCTAGTATTATATATGATGTACCGGTATGTGTTCGCACTCTAAAGGTCGCTTTTTAAGCCCAAATTTAGCCCAAACTTGGTGCACACGTTGATTGCCTAAATAGCTCGGACTAGTTCATTAGCCAACACACGAAAACACGTTTTCTGACCGGAATTAGCAGCTGTTCTTTTAGATTTTCCGCCAGGTCGAGGTAAAGACTCGCAAAGCGGGTGGAACCCAGGAGCGCATGCTAGAAGCTGGAGGCTTAGGTGCAAACAAATTCTACTAAAATATTTCGTACACAAAGGATGCTATTCACCACCTTCGTGAATAGTTCAATTTCTCAAATAGTTGTATGAAATCAAAACATAAATTTAATTTCGGAAATTCGCTCAACCGACGTCAGAGGTTCAGCTGCGTGGTCGAACTATTTGTTATTGGGTTCAAATTTTGTCCGTATTTTAACTGGCTTTAGTAGTGTGTTGTGAAGTACCTATCGAACTTTTGACCTTATTTCTGTTTGTATGTGTAAAATTGTTCAATGTATGAGCTTTAAGTGAATGCTCTTGGTTTACAGGCAATGATGATGACCCAGGTTGCTTGCCTTCAACTACAGAGGATATAAATTACTTATATCCTATGTGCTTCAACCCCATAGTGTGTTGTGAAGTACCTATCGAACTTTTGACCTTATTTCTGTTT
>JAGFPH010004676.1:17113-29759 GCA_018207615.1 Philaenus spumarius
TTGTATCAACCGAAAGTCCACTTTTAATGTGTAGAAACAAAATCCAAGACCCGACTTTTAGAAATACCAAGCTGTAAATCAATTTACAGCGAATTGATTACGGGAAGTTTGTTGACTTTAGTCTCTCAACCTTTCCGTATTTTACTGATAAAAGTGTCTAGCCTAATACGCAATAAGTTACGACATTTCAAATTTCCCTGTGCAATGTTTTTATTAAGTTCAACCTTACGCGAGATTATAAATAGTGTAAGTAATGAATTCGCGTCGTGTTTCCTATTTTTCTTGTTTTGAACTTTATTAATCGCATCGCTATTAAGAGGGAAATTAAAATGTACATAATAATTATATAGGGGAGACCGGGGAAATGGCGATCACTTAAGGTTTGGTGTCAAATTACACAAAGTCATGAAAACTGATGACAAAAATAACTCATGCTACATAAAATATAATCTTTTGTCTTTTGAATCCCCTTGGTAACAATATTTTAAAATTACATCTTTACATAGAAAAACATGTTTATAAAAAAAACTACCTTGTTCGGCATTACCCCGCCATCCGATGTAATAACATACATAGTGTTCGCTATTACCCCATATGTAAAACTTATGTAAAAACAAAAGTGTTAGAAATAATAGTTTTAACACATTTAATAGTAAAAATTTTAAAACATTCAATTTGATTTTAAATTTTGATTTTAATTTCAACCAAAAATGTTGGTAAGTGTTAACAGTATGTTGGTGAAATCTCTGCAACAGAACTATATAAATCGTCTCGTTTTTATTAACTGCAATTGAGGTTGGGGTAATTTGTTCTAATGCCGTTTGTAATTCTTTAGTTTTGCCATCTTACAGTTCATAAATAGCTCTAACATCTGCAACCAAGAAGCCTTCCCCTAAAAATTCCTGGATTAAGTGGTTAGATCCTGTTATTTTGAACACATGTATTCCTTTTTCCTTGTTTGCTAACTTGATGTAAGTTAAGCTTTTTCGAATATAGTAGTGATATCTGAAACGATGAATCTCGTTTTCTCGCATGAAGATATCACACTCTTGATTAAGCACGTTTTCAGTGGGCGATAGAACATAATGTTCAAAAGTTGTAGCCTATGAGACGGGCGTTGAGGTATTAACAGCAAGACCACACCATTGTCCTGACAGAAAATGTTCTAGATTACAAAATTTCCATAATAACACATGTGGGGAAATGAGGAACATGGTTCGGGGTAATGGCAAACAGTTAATTCGTGATTACCCCATTTGTCGGCATGTTTTTTTCATGGAATATTAAACATTAAATTACACTTCTTAAACATCTCAACATAGGCTAGATATACTAAAATGAGTGTTGATTCTATTGTCCCTGAATAAATAAAGTAGATATAAACAGATTTGTATTTACCCTGTTTTAAATGTTTGTTGAATTTAAAAAGCAAAGTGGCAGAAACAGTTTTTTGGTTATCACTAACAAACCTAGCGACGTAATGAAGCCAGTCCAGGCGTGGTAATTTGACTTGCCCACGTGGTAGGTATCAGCACCAAACAGACTCTATATTCAAACACAATAAGCAAAAAATGTGATGTTCGGCATTACCTGGGTAATCGCCACTTCCCCGGTCTCCCCTAAGCTGAGTTTGGCATAAATAGTTTTGTTAATGTTAGTGCACTCCTTGAAGTCAGCCCAGAGACATAAAATGGTGAAGGTTGTTAATTGTGCGGGCGTGTGTATGAGAACTGTTACTTGTTGTCTAATGTATTCAGGCGCGCACTCACGGGGGGGGGGGGCTAAAGGGGCTGTAGCCCCCCCTCAAGAAAAAAATTATATTCTGTTTTTAAATGCGCCAATAGTGGACACATCGCATACTGAATACTGGGTTGCGGGAGTTACATTTCACTACAACTACGAAATAAATAGCTGCATTGCTGCATTCCTAATCCTAAGAAATGCACTAAAAAATAAATAAAACGTATTTCATATATTCAAAACTCCGCAAAGGAAAACTCCTGTATTACATTTGTATACAGGACAAACTAACTATAGGCCTACATACAATATAATGAAAGTTGTGCAAAACAAAAATATAATTTAAATATGTTTTATATAAGAATTGCTTATGTAAGCTAAGCTTTAATAAGTTTGATTTAATTTACATGACTATTTTAGACTAGTGCAAATATAAACTATAGAGGAGGTTATACTAAAGCAAATTAGTCACCAATCAATGTCCATTAAAAAATAAAAATCACCAAACGTTAAAAACTAATTAGGGTAACTTGTTTCTAGTTACAATTATTTTCTTTCTTATGAATACTTAACATAAAAAATAGAGATCACCAAACATAAAAACATGCGTTGTCTAGATATCTTTTAGCCCCTCTCCACCTACATCAACGTCGCGTCCTTTCTCGTTGTTTTTATGATTTCCAGATTACCTTAAGTCATTTTGCTACCTTAACCGGTAACCTATTAAATAGTGATAATTAATAAATAATAACGGTAATGATGATGATAAATAATAATAATTAATAATAAAATATATTATATATAGGGTGTATCTAAAATGCACTTCAATCTCTCGGAAACTGATACTATAGCTAAAAATAAGAAAAAGGTTTCTACTTGACGAAGACCCAAAGAAGACTCAATTTTGTTTTGTAAGACAGCTGATATAAAAGATTTTGTCAAAATAAAACCTAAAATCTTATTTAATCTGCTGGGTTTTATCTTTCATTCCTATAGTCCCTACTCAAAATTTGCATTCAAAGAACTAAAATAAACTTTAGGGTCGGCTCTAGCTGTCGGTCATGTTGGCTGACACTCCATAAGACCAATGTTAAATTAAAATCCAAATTTTTCCTTTATTTTTGATCGGAAAATTATAAACGATATGTAATTTTAAATGGCTTTTTAAAAACTAAGAAAAACATTTTGTTTAATATTTATTAACAATTTAAAACATTGATTTTTAATATTTTTTTATGTTGTCACTATTAATTACAGCGAAAAACTACCAAGCCATTCGCATGAAGAATTTCGTCCCCAAGAGTTTGGTATTTTTTTAAAACGCTATTTGAACAATTGCGTGTTTTAAGTGGATTTAGGCTGAGCAATGTCCGTGTAACCTACCGGCGCTATAGGGTGATTATAAATATTTTGTTACGTTGTAACTATTAATTATAGCGAAATATTACCAAGCCATTCGGATGAAGAATTTTGTCGCCAAGAGTTTGGTATTTTTTAAAAAACGCTATTTGAATAATTGCGGATTTTAAATGGATTTAGGATGAGCAATGTCCGCGTAACCTACCGCCGCTATAGGTTGAAGCGCTGGAGTCGCAGGTTGCTTTCTATTTTACTAGAGCCGACCCTTAAAGTAATTCCTTAAAATACCGGTTTTCCTAAAGAATTTTTTAAAAGTGTTCCGTTGGTTGGCCAGGGGACCCCCGGTCAGCCCCCACCATAATTATTTTCTGAGTGCGCCACTGACAAGCCCTATCCCTTTTTATTTGGGGATTACATAATTTTTCAGAATTATAAGAAGACTCTTATTGGATACTTCTTTGGTTTAGTGAAACTTGGAATAGTTTTAATAGCGGATGTTGTTAATAGTTATTAAAATCGGTGTGAATTAAATTTAGGCTTTCTAAACTTATTACTTTTTAATAGTACCTATCATGGTAAATATATATGGGTGCAACAAGGTAAAATAAATACAACAATATCCCAAGCTCATAACAATTTTGTATAACGTCGCTCGGAGGAAAGGAACTTCCAGAAATTATTATTTTCAAAGTTTTTCGCGGAAGCATCAGAATTAATTCTAGTTCTTAAAATAAACCAACAATTGAAAGTAAGCTGTGAGTGGAGTAAGGTAGCTTAAAGTACGAAGAATGTAATAACAGTCGGAGTTGAATTCATAGAACTTCAATTTGAGAGAACTGAAGAAAAAGCTAAATAAAACACAATAAGAGCAATTATTTGGGATCAATTAAATTGGAAGGGATAGTTCTTAAAATAAATCTGCAATTAAAAGTAGCTGTGGGTGGAGGAAGGTAGCTCAGAGTAAGAAGAATGTAATAACAGTCGGAGTTGAATTCAAAGAATTTCAGTCTGAGAAAACTGAAGAAAAGGCGAATGAAAACAAAATAAGAGCAATTATTTGGCATCAATTAAATTGGAAGGGAATGTCTAATAAATTCTCTTTTTTCAACACTAATATACCTAAGTGTTCACACAAAACAATGTAAGTTATAGCCTACTCATAATAATAATATAAGTACATAATGTTGTAAATAAAAATAAGAAAGTTCTGTTAATATCGGTACTAACGTTAAAAAAAATACAATTTATTGTCCTAATCAATGCTAACTCTAAATATATTAAACCAGTTTAATCGTCACGCGTTGCTGCGATTTCAAGATAGTTAACCATTCCATATTACATTATTAACCTCAAAAAACTAATACTCTTCAAATTTGCTAAGTAATGTTACTATGGTAATGAATGGAAACTAACATGACGTGTTGCTATGCTTTTTATACAGCTGTTTTTGTGCAGCTGATAAAATCAAAAGAAATCTTTCTTCCATAAGATTAACATTGAAACTTTGAAGTCCAGTGGGGCACAGCCCTAATGTCCTAGGACTTCGGTAAATGGCCTAAAACCTTTCCAGGGTTAACATGTGTTACTATGTAAAATTTCAAAGCAATCGGATGGACGGTTTGGTAACGCATAAAGGATAAACAGACAGACAGACATACATTGGATTTTATATATTATCTTATCTTCTAAAGCGAGAGATAATTGTTTGTCTGCTAAATGGATCTGGAATCTCCGTCTAAGGATTTTTCATTTTTTGATTTTATATGGGGCTTTTGGCCACGAGAAATCGATTGGAAATGGTCACCAGTCTGGGAAAATTCGTTTTCTACGTCTTTTTATTAAATTAAAAAGTGAAATTTGTCCATTTTAAACAATACAAAACACAGCTGATGCAAATGTTTTCAATGCCATTACAATAATCATCTGCTTTCTTTTAAACTGTATATTTTATTAGAGGTAAGCCTAATGTTGTATATATTTATAGTTACCATGGCAACGAATATTTCTGCTAAATAAACATACCCTTTATTTAGTTGTTTAATGTTATAGGCCTAACCTAAACGATGTTCACGGAAATTTGCAATAATAGTTATTGACGTGAGCGAACTAGGCCCTAGGCCTAAATCGATATTGAATTATTAAACTTTAATTTAGGCCTGACTTATTTCTGAGGCATAGCGTTGAGATTATGGTTAATCCTTTAAACTGTATTTTTATTACAGGTAAGCCTAATGTTGTATATACCCTTTGTTTAGTTGTTTAATGTTATAGGCCTAACCTCAAAACTCAATAATCCAATATTTATTATTGAAATCATAGCCCTGCTTATAATCGAGCTTTAGCTCGGTCTCCTGGTACTATAGATTAATAGTAAACCATGACCACAAAAATAGGATAAGATTACTAAAAATATCATTCTGTTAATTATGTTAGTATAGCTTTTAATATCTATAATTTCAAATCGCCAAATATTCTAATTTTGTTTTTAAATACACTCTTTTGTAGTTTTTACCTTTAATTGTTTTTATAGCATTCTTAGTGTTTCATATTACTAATCTTTACTGGAAGTTGACAAAGCCTTCGTCAATAGCTGGATTTGGACCAAATACAACCAAACTATGTAATTTGTAATCCCCATTGTGTAGAATTTCCGTAGTCATCGTGTAGAAAGTGTGTTGAAAATAAATCATTGTTCAGCACATCCTAGTTGACTGCAAAGTGTAAGACAGGGGACCATTTATATTGCTAGGCTCTCTTGGAGTGGATGACAAACAGAAACATATTACCAGAAACCAGTTATGGTTCGAATAGAAATTACCTGAGGATGTACAATAAAAAAAGGCAAAACCAGAACGAAAATTATAAATATTATAATGCAACACGTATTTATAAAATAGCGTAATATAAACAATCTTAAGTAAGCTGGTATTTTTCTTGAATTCAGAAAAATGTTATAACACTCTTAGAATTAGGAATTTCAAGTTTATTATACGGTACTCTTTTCCTAGGGAATTCATGTATCGAGGAGAGGGGAATACAGATTTTTAGATACTGCTCTTTTGTTTTACTAAAACGAGTAAATTTATTATTACTTTAATTTTATAGTTACTCGCACTAAGTTCTATTACATAGTCTAGCTATTACTGGTTTTAACCCTGGAACCGGCAGATCGCACGGAACGTGCGATCATGACAACGCATTTGTAACGCGTGATTGTATTGAATATTTGACCCACTAAAAATCTTCCAATCTAAATAAAAAACAAGAAAAAAAACAAACACCATTGGAAAGATAATGTTTCAAACTTTAATTTGTTATATACAATGTCTTTCTAAAACGTATATTTACATACGTAATCATCGTTACAGTTTATTAGTAATGTACAAATCAATAGGCGCCTGAATATTCATACTAAACATAACGAAATAACCGAACTTTCGTCTATCTCTACAGCCCGCCCAGTAGGTTTTCTTAGTTAAACCTATATATCGATGGATTTATCACAATTTCCCCTATCCAAAACTTCCATCCAATCAAAAATTGGACAAATAGGTGGGAAGTTATGGAGCGGTTTGTTTACCCTTGTAATTGGTCAGTTTTCCAACTAATAAACAGCCTTAATTATTACACGTGATATCTGTGTGATCACAATCTAATTTTAGTGATATTTTGGTTTGTTTTTAAAGATAATGCTTCAATATAACTTTCGATGTAAATCATGTGAACTAAATATGTTTTGTTTGAACAGTATGTTGTGTAGGGCCGTGGGAAAGTGACTGTTATTACGTTCTCATCCTACGTTTGAATTTGAACCCTAACGTACTTTTTAACATGGGTAGACATAGGAGTTTTCGCGGCCTTCTCGTATAGCTTGTATGGACGGAAGGTTTCTATATTTGTTCTCGCTTTTGTTATTCAAATAATTCTAAGTCAAACACTTTTATGAAAAGATAATTTACTAGTTTACAGTTCAATTCCTTGATTTATTCTCTACACTTTGTTATAATAATATTTCATTTTTGGGCAAAGCATTAAATTAGTAAATTACGTTTCAAACTTGGCATACTTTTGATAGCAGCCTTTTAGTAGGAACATAAAAACTCGTGTTTTTAAAATAAGAAATTTTAAAATGTTAAATGTTTTTATACAGTTCTATTTAGAACTAAATTATGAAACTTTTCTACATTTATGGAATAAATTACAAAAAATGTTTACTACTTTTTATGTAGACCTAAATTTGAACTTTTAATTTTCTTAACTGAACATTTTTTGCTTCTTGAGCTAATAACTTTGTAAATTTTACAACTATCATTTTTTTTACCGGCATATATACATTTTCTGAAGCTTTTCCTACAAAAAAGCTACGGAACACATTTGAATTGGGGTTCATTTTCTATTTTGGCGAATTTTTTAATAAATGCTTGCACACGCTAAAAAAAATTAATTTTCGTTAACATTGCCTCTTCTAGGATAACAGCTGGTCAGAAAAAAATGGATTCGTGTGTATTTATTTGAAATTCATAAACGATAAACACTTATTTATCACTTTATTCATTAAAACATTTGTAATTTCCTATTTATAAAACGAATTATTTTAATGGAAGTTATCAAGTGCGAGATGTTAAAATAATTATTTGTAAATGATTAGTTAAGGAAATATATAAGAAACTAGTACACCTTTCAATGCTTCGCTATATCTTGATTTAATTTAAAGGTTGTTTATCCCATTTTATCCCTCTGACTTAAGTAATAGAATTGCGAATGTTTTTTTTATCAATTGAGAATAATCTATATATATAAAAATGAATTGCTGTTCGTTAGTCTTGCTAAAACTCGAGAACGGCTGGACCGATTTGCCTAATTTTAGTCTCTAAATGATTGCAGTAGTTCATAGAAGGTTTATACGTAAAGAAAAATTTGAAAAGTTTCCCGAAAAAGTTTCAAATTTGGAAGAAACTCAACAGCCTTTACTGTATGAACTCAAAACCATGGCTTACAAAAACAGCTGTTCATATAAAAAGCTTAGCAACACGTTATGTTTGTTTACAATCACTACCATAGCAACATTACTTAGCAAATTTATAATCACTTTAAAATACTCTTCAAAACTAACAGCTTTTTAAGGTTAGATTGAAAAAGTGTAAACAAACACAAGGAAAAATCAACGAAAAATGCTTACAGAATTATAATTCAACTCAAACATTGGTTATTAAAATATCTATATAGGCCTACTTAGAGATATGCTGTTTAAAATATTGTTTATATAAAATATATCATAACTATGAATTTTTTAATACTTTTCAAAACATATTTTTGCTATCAATAATAATAATAACAAACAAATTATTTGATACCATGCATAACCATAAACATACAAGAGTTTAAACATATTATATTGAAAACTAAACAAACAATCTGAATTAAACTAAATGCCATTAAAATATCACATTCGTAGCTTTATTTTGATATATAATTGTATATTTAAATACTAAACAATATCTTATACTAATTAGGCCTATACATTTAAAATTACAAACTCTATTTGAACCAGTTTGTTACATCCTAAATTAATTCGGATGTTACAAAGTGATTCAAATATCTTTTCTACGACCCCCAGCTAATTTAAACCCTCGCTAAGAAAGGGTTAAAAGAAATTCGAAATTTTAGGGCGGTTTGGGAGGGGGGGATTCGTGAGTTACTAAAAATCCCTATAAGAACGAATTGGAATGACATTTGGTACGTAGCTTCCTTTTAGGCTGTAGGTGCTCGCAACATTGTCATGAAATTAAGTGAAAGTCAAAATTAGTAAAAACTATAAATTAAAACGATATATTTAAAGCTTTTTCATATTAGATAGTAGTTTACAGGAATAAAATTTTTAGTGCTTTCTTAAATAGCGTAGCCTTTTTTTCATGACCACAGTAGGATACGCACGGTTATGCAACGACAACTTAAAAAGAATACAATTACGTCAAAAAGACTGAAAATACTAACAACCACGGGCAACGCCGTACGGGTCAGCTAGTATTAAATAATTTTAGATTTATAGTTTATAGAAATTTAGGAAAATTAATTTGTATTGTATATATTTAGCTACCCCATTTAAACCTTTTTGTTTGTAGTGACCATATTCACAAAAAACGTCCTGGTACTAATACGTGTAAATTGTGAAATTTTGGTAAAATTAGTTGCGGTAATTTTAGATAATATAGAAAAAGTTATGCGATTACTATTGTTTTTTTATAGGAGTTATTTCATTTCATCCCTTTGACTTAAGTAATCAAATTTTAAATGGTTTTGTATATCCTTAAAAATAATATTACATAATTTTAGCTTTATACCTTGTAGGAAGTTAGTTTAATTTATAATTATTGTACAGGGGTAGCAACTCCACTTCAACACCTTAGACTAAATTAATTGTACCGTCTAAACACTCCTGGGAATTATATGGATAAAGTGTGAATGTTTTAGCGAAATCGGTAATTAGAAAATCGTTTTTGCTAGAACCAGATCGCAGCGCTACCTACCTGTCCAATTGTGAATAAAAAACACCCACTCAACACACACAAAATGTCATCAAAATTCGTCCAGCCGTTTAGAAGGAGTTTAGTGACATACACACGCGCAGGATAATTATGTAAAATAACTTATACACCCCCCCCCCCCGTTTAACCTAAGATAAAGGGGGTGCAAGTTATTTCACTGTAATATAAAGATAAGACATGAACTGCACATAAAATATACGTGATAGTACGACCCTTTATTAAAGCACTGTAAATAAGCCACTAACTCCAAAATAGTAACACAATTCAGTAGTAGTGTTTTGATGTAATCCAGTCTCCATTATGTTGACATTACCCCTGATCTAAATAATTAATCAATTGATCTCCGTTATACCAACAGATGCATAACAGGTTGTCTAAGCCTATCTGAGTCCCACGTTGAGATTATAGAAACTGCCTATGACATTGGTTAAATTCTATGACTATCACTAAATCTAAATCTATATATATAAAATCCAAAACCCACTGACTCACTGACTCACTCATCACGATTTCTCAAAAACTACGGCACGGATTGGAATGAAATTTGGTATGTAGCTTCCTCTAGGGCAATAGGTGCTCAATAAGAAAGGATTTGAAAATATTCGAAATTTTAGGATTTATTAAAAAACGATTTCTTCAAAACTACGGAACGGATTGGCATGAAATTTGGTATGTAGCTCCCTCTAGGACCATAGGTGCTCACTTAGAAAGGGTTCGAAAAAATTCGAAATTTTAGGGGGGTTTGGGGGGATCAAATTTATTAAAAAACGATTTCTTCAAAACTACGGAACGGATTGGCATGAAATTTGGTATGTAGCTTCCTCTAGGGCCATAGGTGCTTACTCAAAAAGGATTTGGAGAAATTCGTTATTTCAGTGGGGTTTGGGGGGATCAAAGTTGTTAAATCACGATTTATTCAAAACTACCGAACGGATTGGAATGAAATTTGGTATGTAGCTTCCTCTAGGGCCATAAGTGTTCACTAAAAAAGGGTTTTAAAAATTGGAAATTTTATGAGGGTTTGGGGGGTAAAAATTATTGAATCACGATTTCTCCAAAATTAGCGAACCAGATTGGAATTAAATTTGGTACGTAGCTTCCCCTAGGACCATAGGCATTCGCTAGGACATGGTTTAAAAAAATTCGAAATTTTAGGGGGTTTTAGGGGGGATTAAAGTTATTAAATCACGATTTCTTCAAAACTACCGAACGGATTGATATGCAATTTGGTATGTAGCTTCCTCTAGGGCCATAGGCGCCCGCTAGGATAGTGTTTAAAAACATTCGAAATTTTAGGGGTTTTGGGGGATCAAAGTTATTAAATCACGATTTTTTCAAAAATACCGAACGGATTGGAATGAAATTTGGTATGTAGCTTCCTCTAGGGCAATAAGTGTTCACTAAAAAAGGGTTTTAAAAAATTGGAAATTTTAGGGGAGTTTGGGGGGTAAAAATGACTAAATCAGGATTTCTCCAAAATTAAGGAACAGATTGGAATGAAATTTGGTATGTAGCTTCCTCTAGGGCCATAGGTGCTCACTAAGATTGGGTTTGAAAAAATTCGAAATTTTAGTGGGCTTTGGGGGTGGATCAAATTTATTAAAAAACGATTTCTTCAAAACTACTGAATGGATTGGAATGAAATTTGGTATGTAGCTTCCTCTAGGGCCATAGGTGCTCAATAAGAAAGGGTTTACAAAAATTCGAAATTTTAGGAGGGGTTTGGGGGGGGGATTAAAATTATTAAATCACGATTTCTTCAAAACTACCGAACGGATTGGAATGAAATTTGGTATGTAGCTTCTTCTAGGGCCGTAGGTGCTCACTAAAAAAGGGTATGAAAAATTTCGAAATTTTAGATGGGGTTTGGTTGGGATCAAAGTTACTAAAATCATAATTTCAGATCTTTTATTATTATGAAAATAGTGCTTTTATTATTTAAGATCTATATATATAAAAGCCCAATACCACTCACTGACTTAACACTTATAAAGAATACAATTACGTTAGAAAAACTGAAAATACCAACCACCACTGGCAACGCCGAACGGGTCAGCTAGTAAATTATATAAATTTCACACAACACAAGCAAATGTACACATTAAAAAAATAAACAAACTAAAATAATTATATCAAAGGTTGATTACATTTCTAATTATCTACAAAGAGTTACTTCATTTTTGTGCAATAAGTTAATTTAATTTAATTTACGGTGTTCGCTACTAACGTATTTTTTATTGTTGTCGATTTTATAAATAGTTTACACTATTTAGTGAGGTCTGAAGTGTACATACGAATATTTTTTAAGCTTTGTTAATATTTGATGTAATTGAGGACTGATATTTATTATTATTTAAAATGAATTGCAGCATGTAGACTTCTTTTTTGTCTCATAATTAATCTTGTATATGAATGTTATAATAAATCATTAAAAACCACAAGTATTTAGAACTGTGATTAAATAAACTAAAATAAAAGAATAATAATAATTGCTACGCTTAAAAATATTTTGAAGGATTGGTTTATATTTTATGATACATATCTAGAGATTAAAGAGTACTACTCACTCAAATTAGGAGCGATGAGTAAATTACATGAATTCCAAACATAAAGGTAAATTTATTAATTACAAGTGGCTCCTTTTATGACAATTGTGATGAATATTGTTTGTATCCTTTGTTTGTATTATTTCTTCTTCGCCGAGTACCATAACATGGTGTAATTTTATACAATACTAGCTGGCCAGAACCGGCTTTGCACAAATAGACAAATCAATGTTAAATGTATATTAACAAAAAATATATATCAGTAAATATACTATGCAATTCTTATGGGGATTTTTAGTAACTTTATCCTTCCAAACCCCCTAAAATTTCCAATGTTTTGAATTTTATTTTGGCGAGCACCTATGGCCCTGGATGAAGCTATATACCAAATTTCATTTCAATCTGTTTAGTAGTTTTTGAGAAATCGTGATGAGTCAGTGAGTGAGTGGTATTTGA
>JAGFPH010004676.1:32023-44953 GCA_018207615.1 Philaenus spumarius
GCGGCGGTAGGTTACGCGGACATTGCTCATCCTAAATCCATTTAAAACCCGCAATTGTTCAAATAGCGTTTTAAAAAAAATACCAAACTCTTGGGGACGAAATTCTTCATGCGAATGGCTTGGTAGTTTTTCGCTGTAATTAATAGTGAAAACATAAAAAAATATTAAAAATCAATGTTTTAAATTGTTAATAAATATTAAACAAAATGTTTTTCTTAGTTTTTAAAAAGCCATTTGCATGCATATTGACCATAGCTTTAAAATTACATATCATTTATAATTTTCCGATCAAAAATAAAGGAAAAATTTTGATTTTAATTTAACATTGGTCTTATGGAGTGTCAGCCAACATGGCCGACAGCTAGAGCCGACCCTTAAGTTTATTTTAGCTCTTTGAATGCAAGTTTTGAGTAGGGACTATAGGAATGAATGATAAAACCCAGCAGATTAAATAAGATTTTAGGTTTTATTTTGACAAAATCTTTTATATCAGCTGTCTTACAAAACAAAATTGAGTCTTCTTTGGGTCTTCGTCAAGTAGAAACCTTTTTCTTATTTTTAGCTATAGTATCAGTTTCCGAGAGATTGAAGTGCATTTTAGATACACCCTATATATAATATATTTTATTATTAATTATTATTATTTATCATCATCATTACCGTTACTATTTATTAATTATCACTATTTAATAGGTTACCGGTTAAGGTAGCAAAATGACGTAAGGTAATCTGGAATTCATAAAAACAACGAGAAAGGACGCGACGTTGATGTAGGTGGAGAGGGGCTAAAAGACATCTAGACAACGCATGTTTTTATGTTTGGTGATCTCTATATTTTATGTTAAGTATTCATAAGAAAGAAAATACTTGTAACTAGAAACAAGTTTACCCTAGTTAGTTTTTAACGTTTGGTGATCTTTATTTTTTTTAATGGACATTGATTGGTGACTAATTTGCTTTAGTATAACCTCCCCTATAGTTTATATTTGCACTAGTCTGAAATAGTCATGTAAATTAAATCAAACTTATTAAAGCTAAGCTTACATAAGCAATTCTTATATAAAACATATTTAAATTATATTTTTGTTTTGCACAACTTTCATTATATTGTATGTAGGCCTATAGTTAGTTTGTCCTGTATACAAATGTAATACAGGAGTTTTCCTTTGCAGAGTTTGGAATATATGAAATACGTTTTATTTATTTTTTAGTGAATTTCTTAGGAATAGGAATGCAGCAATGCAGCTATTTATTTCGTAGTTGTAGTGAAATGTAACTCCCGCAAACTAGTATTCAGTATGCGATGTGTCCACTATTGGCGCATTTAAAAACAGAATATAATTTTTTCTTGAGGGGGGCTACAGCCCCTTTAGCCCCCCCCCCCCCGTGAGTGCGCGCCTGGGGCTTGTAGAAAGTTATGTTGTTGGATATGGTGCTCAGGTCTTATTTATGTAATGGCTCTCCTTTGTAGATATATTAATGCCATTCAACTAATTGTTTCCCCTCTGAAATTACAATTGAATTTCTTCGTAAAGGGTCGAAGGTTTAACTGCTGGTCTTATAAGATAATCCACACGTTCTTGTTGAATATATTACAGACATAATTAAATGATCTGTATAGGTAAAAGACTTTTAGCAAACGTTTAAACTGAAAATCGTAAAAGGCATGTTTCTATTTAATTTAAAAGACATTTAAAATCTACCGTTGAATGCATAAAAATACTACAAAATAATATCAACGAATAGAAATATATGGTGAAGGTGTTGATGATATTATTATTATATCTAGATGGTAGTTCTTAATATTATCTACGTTAGGTTTTCTAAATGATAAGAAGAAAATAAGTATTAAATAACATTTAGGAACATTATTATAAAAAGCGCCAGTGCTGATGATTAGAGCTGTCCCTCTGTTAACACTCTCTTCACTCATAACTCCCAATCTACAAAAGTCGATTTTTTAACCTCTAGAACTGCCTGCCTATTAAAATAAACGGTACCAGATAACTGACACATACTTTCTCCCAGTTTAAACTTTATACCTTCCCAAGAGTAGCATAGGAGGAGGTTATTTAGAATTGCAAAATTATAAAATTTGTTACCATGGAAAATATTAGATGTATTTAACACACATATCCATATTATATTATTATTAATTAAACTATTCTACCGATTTCGAACAAATTTAAACCAAACATGTCAATTAGGGCTGCATAGATGCACGAAAATGTTTTTTGAAAAAGTTTGAAAAACAATTCTCTTGTTGGCCAAAAACCCCCAAAAATCAGTTATTATGATTACCTAAACGAGGATTTTTAGAAAGATAAGGTTTTTTGCATATGGTAGGGTATATTAAGGGCTACAAATAAGCCAAATTTTATCAAAATCGTTTTAGCCGTTTTTGAGAAATTTAGATTTTTCTCGTTTTCTGGCCATTTTTTGGGGGTAAAACCCATTAAAAATAAAATTTTTTAAAAAATTTTAAAAATGCTTGGAGATATTCTAGAAATACACCTACATACCACATTTCATCAAAATTGGACCGTTGGTATGGTCTCCAGCTCTGTACACATCCTAACAGACACACAGACAGATATCACCAAAAACACTTTTTTAGGTTCAGGGAGCACCAAAACAAAAAATTCCACTAAAATATTTTTGAGTTCAGGGAGCACCAACACAGATAATTCCACTAAAAAATTTTTTGGAGTTCAGGGAGCACCAAAACAAATAATTCCACTAAAAATTCAAATTCGAAAATGTAGACGAAAACAATACTTTCTCCATATACTACGTATAGGGTGGAGAAAGTAAAAAGGTTACATAATAAACTAAATTAGGCACCATATTCCTGAACTATCACGTAACACAACATCTACATAAATTACGTTACTTTTAGTCACTACCACCTACAAAACTTCCATTTTTGCTATCTACATAATGAATTTTCCTTTATTAATTTGATTTGTTAATTTACTTCTGTAAGTTTGTGGACCTTATTTCGATTAATTGATGGTCACAATACCACCTTTGTCACAGGTAGTTCCCATAATCTCACTGACGGACACCGATCGGCTTAGCCGACTTGTATTGCATCTGTGAGTATAATGGAGGCCGATTAATTAATTATTAAGATCAGGGGTAATTAATGTCAACACAATGGGGACTGGTTTGGGTCGTACCACTGCTGCTGAAATGGGTCGTGATCTGTTATTTTTTAGTTAATAACTACTAATATTGGTATTATTTATACATAATATCATTATATTTCATAAGTAGTGGCCTACATATCATGTTTTTTTTTTCATCCAATCCATGATACCTTTACAGTAGATAGTTTTAAATCAATTAATTCTATTTCAATATTACTTCCACATAATTTTGTTGTTAAGCGTTTTTGTTACAATATTATTTTCTATATGAAGTTCTGTTTCTACCTAAAACCATATTTAAATCTGTTCAAAGAATTCCTCAAATTATTCCTTTTAAGGCATTTGAGTGCGTAGAAAAATATTTGTCTTAATTGAAATAAAGAGGTATACAGTCTTAACAGATGCGATCTTTATCACAATGTATGTAAATGATAATAAAATATAAAAAATGTGTTTAAAAGATCATCAGTATTTTATTACAGTACATTATTTACAAAAAACTAAAAACACTTCCAAACTGACATGCGAGAGAGCAATAAAACTTTTTACCAGCTTTCAATGTTCTCATTATTAAATTTTATCCACAAGTTTACCCACATTCCTCCATTGTATTATAAAAGCTGCACTTCACTAACTTTTACATCATATAATCATCAACTAAATAAAACAAAATAAGTTTATCTTTTAAATGTTCAAAAAGAAATCAAATAATGTATTTGTATTGTTTTAAATTACCGTCAACAGTACAAACTAACCTTATTTATTAAACCTGTTTTACTGTAATTTGGATTGTTTGACTTATATTACTTTCTGTAAAATAAACTATGCTTAGGCTTGAAATGTGTACGCCTAAGTAAACGAAATATGTGTTGGTTTTTCTCTGAAACAAACTCACCGAAGGAGGAAAACGTAGGGATGCTAACATCAGTTAGGCAAGAGTATATTTTATAGTACATTATTAACAAACCAATTAGAGGTATTCTAGGATGAATAACTTAAGCTAATATACTTGAAAATTAATTTGTTTTAACGACTCTATAGATACTATCAATGGAGAGATATCACTTACTTTGGAGAAATTTATCAGTTCAAAATGTGCAAAGAGTGTTTCTTCTGCAAAAAAAAGCTATTAGGCTTGTTTGCAGGATTAAACAAATTACAAACTTGTATTAAAGGTTTTAAATATCTGGGGGGAGGGGGGGTTACAATTCCAAGTATCTATATACTGGAAGTAATATTATATCATGTTTGAACAAGGACGTGCACACTTATAGTACCAGAAATTTTTGTGAATATCGTGTAAAACAGCACAAGGTAAATATGTACAGTAAACTTCCTTCACAAGCAGTTGCTAGATTTTGTAATAAACTTCCAGACAAAAACAAACATTACAAAATGCTAAGTCTTTTAAAAACAGCCTTAGACAACTTCTGTTGTCTGGATCGTTTTATTCTGTGGATGAGTTTATCCACCAGGATTTTGTGGGGTAATACTTTACTTATTGTGGCAGTCACCATCAGACTTCTGTAGAAGTAATTTCATAAATTAGAATTAAAAGTTATTTATTTATTAAATGCAAAACAAGTGGGACGCCGACGGGCCAGTAAAGACCATATTTTGTGAAATAACAAACAAATTATATGCAAATTATTTATAATAAAAATTTTAATACAAATTTTCATTACTAGGTGGAGTTTACAAAATTTCTCCTTTCGATATTTTATAGCCCTTATGATTGCCTATCCAACGATATCTATGTCACTTCTCTACGACTTGGCGTTCATGAGATAAAGTGCATTATGTAAATGGGCGTTTTTTTCCACCTAGCTCCTTCACCTTAATAATAACCCCCTCACTTTATCAGACATTCCTATCCTAAGTTTTGATGAGAAATTCAAAAATGGTGTCAAAGTGAATATACCCCAAAATTTTAAAAAATTTGGGAGTCAATTGGGGGTCTTTACTGGTAATGACAACTTCAATCAATATAAGTCTTGTGAAGTTTATTTTCTTAAAATACGAGTTAAAGAACTAATGTAGGCTATAATACGTTATAAGTTTTACTTTAAAGTTATGAAATGAATATAAATACTGCATTTTATTATCAATACTGTATACTCATTTATACAAGTTTAATTACTGGTAAAAATGCAAAATAAAATTGTATGTGAGAATACTTCCGCCATTGCCGTGACCATGTTATTTTAAATATATCTGTTTTAAATATAAGTGTATATTTTATGTTATTTAAATTTTTTAAATAAGTTATTTATTTGGTGTATGTATTGGTGTCAACACAAATGGAGTTCTGTGAAATTTCCTTGTTTTATTATTCAGATTTTGTGAGGTATTTTGCAATTGTATTGACTACATGATAAATAAATAAAGTGGAATCATAATATTATTTTGTTTCGTTGAGTGTATAAAGTTGAATTACAAACTTATAAAAAAAAGAAAAAATACTTAATAGAACGTGTTCAGACTTGAAAACGAGTCAGTTATATATTATATATTATACTGCAAAATAAATAGTCTGCAGTAAATGTATTATATACGTTTGATTGTTTCAAACGGAATATTCAATATCAAAAGTGCAGCTCTTTATAGCTGATAAGTGGAGCAAAGTGTAATGCAAATATTTAAGTTGCCAGTTTAAAACGTTAGTTGCATTTATAGGAGCATCGTAGAAAATTGAATATTTTGTACAAAGTTTTAAGTTTACGTAAAATGTAAATGTGCTGAGAGCTAGTTTTGACATTTATTTATAGTTCAAAGTTGTTTGTAAAAGGAATTACTACTTATTGAAAATTAAATTTAAGAATATGATGTAGTTTAAAATATATGGAATTTAAAAGTATGTTTTATTTAAAAATACAATATTTTTCCTTTACTATTTGCAATGTAAAGCACGCAATTAAATTTAATGTTGCAAAATATTTAAATTACTTACAAAAAATAGTTATTTTTGCTATTTAGATTACTAATTAAGTGTCTTGTTACTTCAGTAGAAATCAATGCGTAACACAACTTAACTTAAACATTGGAAAACTTTAAGTATTCAAACAACGTAGTAAACATTTGTATTCATCGAAACTTGAAATGATTTAAAGTTAAACCTAAATTATTTGTACTTAAAAGCTCTTATATTGGTCAAACTGTGTGTGTGTCTTATACCTACTTTGTGTATTTGCCCGGTTTACACGATGCGTAGTACCTACTTGTCACTAGTACTTGTCGTTCGCACTAATACCACACGTGTGAACAGTAGTGCTTAGTAAAACGGGGAGTGCGAGTGAATAGGAACCTGTTCTATTTACTAAGTGCTAGTGACAAGTACTAATGACAAGTACTACTCATCGTGTAAAAAAGTCATTAATCTGCTCCTCTAAAATTTAATTTTAATTTTTAATATTTTTTTTTCCATTATTTTAATTATTACCTTACTACCCTTTAATTATTTTTAACAGCCTTTAATAGGAATCATTAAAAAACTAATATTTAAAAGATAATTTTAATTTCAGAAAATAAATACAAACAGTGTTAATATAAGCTCCAAACCTCACAAACAAAAATAAAACCAAGAATATTACTGTAGTGACAAGTTAATATTTTTGGTCCTATCAAAACCATTTCAATAGTTGGATTATTTATTTTCGTAATACCATTATTGCAATTTATTGGTGTAAAACATCCCATTCTTTTCTACAGTTTACTCGGCAATGCTTTGCACTTCTCTACGGCATTCCCCGTATCTCTTTTATTAGTTTTTTTTATTCGTATTTGGGAGTTCAGTTTCCTTGCATGATTGTCCTGATCTTTTACGAGAGAACCTTTTAATTGATTCCAATTAAAGGCATGATACATTTCCAGAAATATGGGTTTGTTATTTTACACAGTTTATTAAAAATTTTAATTTGGGCTCATGTTAAATACTTACACATACTTTTATGTATATGTTTATACAATACATACTTATATTGTTGGAGAAACTAGGAAAAACAAGGTAAATGGTGACATTATAATTAGTTTGGTATTCGAATTTTGGCCAAAACATAGAACAAATTACGACCGAATATATATAATAAATTTTCTCTTTTATTTATTAACTTAATGCATTTTGAAACAGATTAAGGTAATGCAAATGTTAAGTATGAAAATAAACTCTACATTTTCACTGTTATTTCTATATTAATATTTCAATATTTTGAAACATTTGGAAATCATCCTTATATATTATTTCTCAAATGTGTTTTTTTTTTTTTTTTTTGTCACTAAGTCTTCATCAAAATGTGTTTTTTTAATCACCCCTAATTCTTCATCAAAATAATTCTTCTTTATTCAAGCATCATTTTAAAGCTTATGTTCCCCACTATTAACGAAAAATAGACAACCAGCAGAAAGTTCATGTTTTCATTATAAAATTGATTAAAAAAACTTTTGTATTATACTTCATATGATTTCTAATGAAAGGCACCATCTATTAACAATCTGTTTAACTAACATGGAGATGTTAGTTACTTTGTTTACATTCTATATGCAAGTATAACCTATCACCAAAATCAATCAAACTAAACCAACGTAAATAAATAAACGTAGTTTACTTAATTAAACCAATGTATTAAATCAGATAAATATTCCTACTCCTAACTTGCTAAATATTCGCAAGGGACATTTAGTCTTTACTTACTACATCTCTACTGAAATTATTAAATCATTTACTGCTTCCAAACGAAGCCTAAAATTAAACTTTAAGAAGCTGCCCATACAACAAAAATAATAAGGCGAACATAGTTTTACTAACCTTTTTTTAACAATGCTCACGTAGCGCATTTAGGTCAACCATATTGGTTAGTGTGGTTAAACTTATTACAATTATATAGGTTTATAGTATTTTCAGGATCATTAAAATTATTCTATCAATGTCATGTTTGGATATGTTGTGAAATCTGTCCAGCCATAAAACTTAGGACGTATCACCTTAATGGCAGACTGCAGTCTCTCGGGCGCAAATGCAACCCGCTCAAACCTTAGCGAGAATTTGCATATATTTGCATATATTTTAATCCACTTAAAATCATCCAATCGTAATACAACCGGTACCGTTTGAAAGGTAATGAATTAAGCAATAATTTTTTGTACTTACCACTTTTTCGTAAAACAGATATTTGCATACGTATCACAGTTTCAAAATTTTAGTACGCAAATCAGCTGTGATTCACGCGTCAATGAACCCCGTATATTATCAAGACTTTGTCTCATTTTCAACGGTCTGCAACTCCTCACAGAAGTCATTTATGAAGAAGATCATAACAGCATTGAATTCAGCAGACGATTCTCTTTAAAATGGTGTCTTCATAACACATGTTACTTTGAAAACAGCTGTTCTACAGGATTTACGGTGAAAGCTTGTAATTGGTCATAGATTTGGCCAATATGCAAGCCTGTTTAGAATCGATTTTTTGCTTTCTAAGCTAATAACTTTTACAATTTCAAAAGAAACTAATTTTTAGTGGCATATTTGAATTCTTTGAAGTTTCTTCTACAAAACAGCTATGGAACACCTTTGGATTGGGGTTCATTTACTATTTTTGGCGAATTTTTAAAAATATGCTTGCAAAACTCTATAAACGGGCTTTTTAATTTTAGCTTTAACGATGCCAGTTCTAGGATTTTAAGCAAACTTATCTAACAATACAGTTAGGGGAACAACCTTTTTATACTTTATTCATATACTTCCAGTGTGCTATTACTTAAGTATTGAATTCATCTCAACTTTTGTTCTCATACACTCGTTGAATCCCAATGGAGTAAAGAAATTCATGCATAAAATTTCCTGCATCGTGGTCAAACACATATTGACTTAAACCCTTTACTCAATATCCTCGCAAAGACTTGCTCTGTAAGCGGAATAGGACGATAGAAGTATGTCAATGCAAATATGACACTGTTTGGGGAATACTGTGTTTAAGGCAAATGTCGATAGTTGCCTAACATAAACTAAAAGAGATGAAATGTATCTTTAAGTGGGAATGTATAAGCTTAAAATCGAGCTAAATATTAAATATTTCTATTACTTATAATGTGAAGATATATTTACCAATAATGTTTGCAATTAATGACTAACATCATTGAGTAAAGCACTTCGGGTATATGTCATAAGTTTAACTTTTGTTAAATATATGAAAATAATTAATGGGATTAATTTTCACTTATGTTTATATTAAGGAAACAACTTTTAACATTGAGATAGTTTTACAAAATATTGTTTTATATTATTTATGGATTCAAAATGTGCTATAGAAGTGAATAAAGAGGGTGTATATTGATTGCATTATACAGGGTGTCTCGTAACTCTCTGGACAAAGGTATATAGCATTATTGCTTAGGTCAAGACAAACACATTTCACTATAGGAACATGTGTCTCTCTTCTTAGTTTTTCCGTCTGTCTGTACGTGTTTTTTTACAAAAAAAAAAAATGCATACCTCCTAAACTGTTTGAGGTACAGCGTTGTGATTTTGCAAAAATATTTATCTTATTAAGACCTATTTTTATTTAAAATTATACTAAAATATCATTAACCGTTTCGAAAAGGCGGCCATTTAAAATATTTATTCTAATTGCCAAATTCCACGAAAACCGTTAAATTTACAAAAAAAATTCAAAGATACATAAAAGTTAGTCAATGTTATTTAGTTTTCAATGGTACCTTATTTGTTAAGATTGGGTAAAGAATTTCAGAGAAATTAGTTCTTTTCGTAATGCATGACCACTTTTCTCCATTTAAACAATGCCTCCTTTTAACCAACTCTTGTTTATATTATAAATGACTTGTTTATATTTATTTATATTTATATTATAAACCAACTCTTTTTTATAATATAAACTTATATTACTCCTTTTACATTCTTTAAATATCTGTTGCTAAGTAACATTACTTTTATTTTTAAATAAATAAAAACCAACAGTGATAATGTAAACATTTTTTTTTTTTATTATTAAATACAATTAATTGGACAATACCTTAAGACCCTTCTTTATTTACAATAAGGCCTCCTTTATTTACAAAAACTGTTCAAAATTAAGGCCGTCAACACGGTTGCATAATATAAACCGATCAATCATGGATCGTTGAACACGTCCAAAAATTGGGCCATCTTCTTTTATTATCGCGGCTGCTTCAACCACTCGAGCTACTAAGTCCATCTCACTTTCTACAGGTGAGCTATAAACTAATTGTTTCATTGTGCCCCAAAGGAAGAAGTCCAGAGGAGTGAGATCGGGCGATCGAGTGGGCCACGGTGTCAGGCTCTCCACGCAAAATCCAACTGTTTCGAAAAGTGAGATTTAAGTAATCGCGGACTATTTTGCCATAGTGGACTGGGGCTCCGTCGTGTTGAAACCACGTATTTTCCCGGTCAAGAAGAAGAACATATCCCATCAACTCCGGAAGAATGTATCTAAGGAACACTAAGTAGGTTGGTAAATCCAGCCGATTTGGTAAAATGTAGGGCCCAACAAGGAAATTGCCTATAATACCCGCCCATACATTAATAGAAAACTTTTCTTGATGCCCAGCTACGAAAATAGCATTTGGGTTTTCTTCTGCCCAGACATGACACGTTCGGTTGTTAAATATGCCTTCCCTACTGGAACTAGCTTCGTCAGTAAACAAAACTTTCTCAAGAAAAAGAGAGTTATTTAAGTCTTTTTCCAAAAACCAGCGAGCGCAGATCACCCTTCTGGGAAAATCTTCTGATTTCAAGGCCTGTACTTTGTAGGGACTATAATACGGGTAAGGTTTCTCTCCTTTCAAAACCCTCTACATAGTGTTCTTACTACAACCAAGTTCTTGCCCTACCACTCTAACACTTACCGATGGATCCGATTCAAACAGATCAAGAAACTCAACATCACGAACCGATCTGTCATGCCCAGTGTCACTCATATTTACCTTAAAGGTTCCCGTTTCCTTCAATCTGTTGTGTGCAGCACTTATGGTTAGGACATTGCCAGTCCGGAAAGCGTTCTGCATACAATCTTGCCGCTCCTCTTGCATTGCCACGAGCCATTCCAAAAAAATATTGCATATCACAATATTCCTCTGATGTGCAAGTATTAATTTCGCTCACTTCCAGCACAAAACCGTCAACTTAATAACATAAAAACACAATAAATAATGACTTTAACTAGGTTTACTGTTAAGAATAGTAAGCAACTAGTAAAGACTTCCAGTAATGTTCAGACAGCAATGCTTTTATAAATGGAAACAACAAATGATTCAATCAGCTGTTTATGTAATAAAAACAGCTGATTGACGTATGACAGATGATTGTAAAAGTTATTTAAACAATATAAAAGAAGTATTATCATTGTTTAAATGGAGAAAAGTGGTCATGCATTACGAAAAGAACTAATTTCTCAGTAATTCTTTACCCAATCTTAACAAGTGAGGTATCATTGAAAACTAAATAAAATACACTAACTTTAATGTATCTCGCAATTTTTTTGTAAAGTTAATGGTTTTCGTGGAATTTGGCATCACATATTTTAAGTGGCCGCCATTTTGAAACGGTTAATGATATGTTAGTATAATTTAAATTAAAATAGGTCTTAATAAGATAAACATTTTTTCAAAATCTCAACACTGTACTTCAAACCGTTTAGGAGGTATGCATTTTTTTGTAAAAAAAAACACTTACACACGGAAAAACTAAGCACCAGAGACCCATGTTCCTATAGTGAAATGTGTTTGTCTTGACCTAAGCAATAACGCAATATACCTTTGTCCATAGATTATAATATTACTTTTATTGGTATTTAAATACATAATATAATTCATTAATTTTTGTACTTACCACTCAAAGATAACAATCGGATACTATCATTTTTATATCTGTAATATGATTATAATATCTTGATTTAGTTTTAGAACTATGAAAGTTCTATTGTCAAGTTCATATCACTTACCAAAATAAATTCTAGTAGGTAATATTTTTTTGTACTTGGTGCTTTGTCTGTTCTCGTAGATTACAATTGGCATAATTAACAGAGGTTATAATATAGGTAGGATTTAAAATAACTAAGTAAAAATCCTCTTCCATTTTTTTTTTTTTTTTTTTTTTTATTATTATTATATTATTAGATTAAGTTATGAAGATTAAAATTTAATTCAGAAAACTTGCTAAATTCTGAATTAAAATAATATCTGCATTAATAATTTTGATAGTATTAGAATACATATTACATATTAAAACGTCTGTTAAAAAAATTAATAAATATATTTTTTTTTTAATAAAATAATTTATTGAATGTTTACATTTTTATTTAGATAATCACCGCAATAAAACGATAAAACGAAACATCAAAAGTTCCGTCATAGTATCTTAAATGTTTTAGATTTATTTGTAATATAAAATATACTAACATTTGTCATGATATAATTAATTCATATAATATACTAGCTGACCCGTACGGCGTTGCCAGTGGTGGTGGTATTTTCAGTCTTTTTAACGTAATTGTATTCTTTTTAAGTGTTCAGTCAGTGAGTGGTATTTGGCTTTTATTTATATAGATCTTAAATAATAAAAGCACTATTGTCATAATAATAAAAGATCTGAAATTATGATTTTAGTAACTTCGATCCCCCCAAACCTCCCTAAAATTTCGAATTTTTTCAACCCCTTTCTTAGTAAGCACCTATGGCCCTAGAGGAAGCTACATACCAAATTTCATACCAATCCGTTCGGTAATTTTGAAGAAATCGTGATTTAATAACT